>JARQOD010001633.1:0-93653 GCA_033576555.1 Oophaga sylvatica
CCTCATTCCCTCACTGCTCTGGCATCTGCAGCGCATCTCTGCATCTCATTAGCTCCACTGCTGGCACATGCTGAGTCAGAGTCAGAGGGGGAGTGATGGGAGAGGGAGGGTCACATTACGCTCTCTCCTCCATCACTGCTTTCAACTATATCGGCATCTACGATGCGGGTAAGTTGAATGTGTGATGTGGGAAGGGGGCAGCACAGTGCCTCGCTGGGTCCCTTTTTCTCAGGGGCCCCATAGCAGCTGTGTGGCAGCACGCCATTGGCTGGGGGCCCTGGACGAGTGGGGGCCCTAGGTGGCTGCCTGGTCTGCCTGCTCCTGATGCCGGCACTGGCAGGAGGCATCTTTGCATGCACCATGGACAGGGGATTGGCTTGCACGCACAACATCAGAAGAAACAGTGGTGTCACCCGCAGACAGTGTTCCTGGACCCTGGGGTTCGGCCCACAAAGTCGGGTGCCTGATTATGCTGGTGGTGGTCAGGCTGGTAGTTTTGCTACCCCTGCTGAAGCTGGTCTAGCAGGTGGTGCAAATGGTGTTTTTGGGGTTATCGGCAGAGACTTTATACGGTAAAACAACCAGACTCGGGAAGACATAACAGTTGTACAGGCAACTTCCGTCGTGTTGGTGTTACGGGGAACGGTTGCCCACCTTCTGTCTGCGGCCACCACATTGCTTCTTCCTGCCTGTTGGGGAGCTACGCTTCCCTCCCCCTGTGTGCTGCTGTCCTCATTCTGCATGTCCTCCTGCTAGGTTGGGTCAGTTACTTTATCATCCACCACCTTGTCTTCCACTTCCACACCCTGGTCCTCCTCCTGACTTTCTGGCAATTGTGTCTCATCATTGTCCACCTCTTGTGACACTTTCCCACCGTCGACTTCATGTGACTGTGGCTGCTCAAATATTTGGGCATCGCTACATGCAATTTCCTCTTGCCCCGCTTCAAGTGGACCGGGCGAGAGGCCCGAATCAATAAATGGAAAAGTGAACAGCTCTTCAGAGTGTCCAAGTGTGGGATCAATTGTCTCCAGGCACTCGGCATGGTGGGAGGAAGGAGGATCAGGGTGAGGAATATTCGGTCCAGACTCACAGCTACTGAGACTTGACCGTGTGGAAGACAGGGAGGTGGTATGGCAAAGTGACTGGAAGCATTATCCACTATCCAACCAACCTTTTGACACTGCTTTGGGTTCAATAGTGGTGTGCTGCGGTCCCCTAGTAATTGGGACAAGAAGGTTGGGGAGAAGATGTGAGTGTTTGTTGTGGCACAATTTCAGCCCGCGGCCCGGACTCTGCATGCACCATCACCATCACGTCCAATTCCGCATCCATGGCCACGCATCTTACCCATTTTAAAAGGAGGACAATATTTTCCACATTCACTACAAATGGATGAATTTAGAGCGAACTTATATGTAATCCGTGTGAAGGAAAACCACAGTTTTAAATAGCTGACCTGTAATTAACTATTTTTAACAGCAAACTGGTGTCAATAACTTCGCTAACACACTGCAACAAAATTTAAATGGAGGCCAGAAATGCCAGAATTTTTAGCGCACTTATATGTGATCCATGTGACAGTCAAACCACAGTTTTAAATAGCTGGGGTGTATGTAACTATTTTTAACAGCAAACTGGTGTCAATAACTTCGCTTACACATTGCAACAAAATTTAAATGGAGGCCAAAAATGGCAGAATTTTGAGCGCACTTATATGTGATCCGTGTGTCGGACATACCACAGTTTTAAATAGCTGGATTTTTAGTGCTGTAATATGGAGCGGATCTGGCTGTATTCTGCAGTGCCGACAAGCAAATGGAGCAGAAAAACTGTGTTGTCTGGATTGCTTTTTAAGCAAATACTGTAATAAGGATTAAGATTAAAAAAAAAAATTATTCCTGGCCCCTGATACATGGGGCTATGTCTAGAAATATCTGTAGAAGCAGCAGCAGAAGACAGAACTGGAATGGACCCTCTTGCTATATGCACTGCAGTCTGCCACATACACTGCCTGCCTACCTAGCACTGATACCTATGCAGCTGGATTAGTCCTCAGAAAGACTGTTATTTTAGATGGATATGTGTATAATATATTGTGGTATACCTACACTAATTAAGAAACAAGCAAATCTCTTCCTAGCTCAGCAACAACTCTACCTACACTGCCTGATTCCGGAGTAGACTGTGACGAGCATGGCGGTGCCAGGTCTGATATAGACCTGATGATGCTGTGCGGCCAGCCAATCACTGTAATACCACAACCAATATGGCTGGGACATTACAGTGTATGGCAGACAATCCCTGCATGTTCGTTGGCTGTATAAAGAGTGGCAAACATGCAGGGAGGGGTACCAAGCTCCCACCGAGCAACCCTGGAAATACTCAACGAGCTCCGAGCATCTCGAGCAGTGAGAAGCTCGGGCGAATACCGAGTAGTGGCAAGCATGCTTGCTCATCACTACTTGGCACCTATCCACACTGCTAAAAGTACCAATACCTGTTTTAAAAACAACAGTATCACTGTGCTTGATTGGCCAGCAAACTCACCTGACCTTAACCCCATAGGGAATCTATGGGGTATTGTCAAGAGGAAGATGAGAGACACCAGACCCAACAATGCAGATTAGCTGAAGGCTGCTATCAAAGCAACCTGGGCTTTCATAACACCTCAGCAGTGCCACAGGCTGATCGCCTTCATACCACGCCACATTGATACAGTAATTGATGCAAAAGGAGCCCCGACCAAGTATTTAGTGCTTTTACTGAACATACATTTCAGTAAGCCAACATTTCGGATTTTAAAATCATTTTTCAAGCTGGTGTTATAAAGTTTTCTAATTTAGGCCTCTTTCACACATCCGTTTTTCTCCTTGCAGCGCCCCCGGCATATTTCCTCAGCGCCGCATCACAAAACCGTATGCACCGCATGCGTTTTTTTCCCCACAGACTTTCATTAGCGCTGGATGGCGCCGCATGGCACTGCGGCGCGTCCGGTTGGTGCCGGATGCGGTGTCTGGTCACCGTCTGGTGTCTGGAAAAAACGTTGCATGTAACGTTTTTTGTCTGCGGCGAAAAAGCCGCATGCGCCGGATGCGGCGCGTGCGTTTTTTTTTTTACAATGAAAGTCTATGGACGCCGCAATGCGCCGCATCCGGCTTGAGCCGCATCCGGTAGCCGCATCCGGTTTTTTAATTGATATACCAGCCCACAACAAACAGATACCACCCCTCAGCAAACATATAAAAAAAAAAAAAAAATTTTTGTGGGCCATCAGACACATTCACAGAAGCCACCGTAGACGCAGCCACCGTAGACGCAGCCACCGTAGACGCAGCCACCGTAGATGCAGCCACCGGAGATGCAGCCACCGACGCCTCAGCCACCGGAGACTAGCCACCGACGCCTCAGCCACCGGAGACTCGCAGCCAGGATCCGCACCATGGAGCACCAGGAAAACAGACGGTAAATATGCCCCCCCCCCCAAAATCCAAAATTTACAATACATATGTCACCAATGCTGTGTGAGCTGATGTTTATTTTTGGCACCCTGGTACATTTTATATTTCATGTTTTTTCTGTGATGGGGATTGGTTCCCCTGGTATTGTATGAAATTAAATTGCCGATGATGGGTGGGTCCCCGAGTTTAAAATGCATTTGTTTGTGAACTTTATTGTGTATTCCCTGCTACTGTTAATGTTGATAATGTAGATCTACTGGTACTGTTTTTTTGCAGTGATGTGCTTGGTCTCCCTGCGACAATATGAAATGTGGATGTATTTGTGTATCATATAATGTTTTTTTTTTTGTTGTTTTTAAATGTTTTTTTTTTTGGCCCTGTGATGTGGTTGCTTGTCCTGCTACTATCTGAAATGTGCATGTGTTTACTATGGTAATGTTTATCTCCATTTTTTTTTGCCAATGTTTATTTTTTGGGGCCTGTGATGGTTTTTCTACTAATGCTCTCTTGCATTTGTTTAGTATGCTAATGTTTTTTTGTTTGCAATCTTTGTTCTTTGTGGTCTGTCACGTTTTATCTACTCATGGTCTCTTGCATTGTATGCTAATGTTTTTTTGTTTTCAATCTTTGTTCATTGTGCCCTGTCACGGTTTATCTACTCATGGTCTCTTGCATTGTATGCTATTGTTTTTTTGTTTTCAATCTTTGTTCATTGTGCCCTGTCACAGTTTATCTACTCATGGTCTCTTGCATTGTATGCTATTGCTTTTTTGTTTTCAATCTTTGTTCATTGTGCCCTGTCACGGTTTATCTACTCATGGTCTCTTGCATTGTATGCTATTGTTTTTTTGTTTTCAATCTTTGTTCATTGTGCCCTGTCACGGTTTATCTACTCATGGTCTCTTGCATTGTATGCTATTGTTTTTTTGTTTTCAATCTTTGTTCATTGTGCCCTGTCACGGTTTATCTACTCATGGTCTCTTGCATTGTATGCTATTGTTTTTTTGTTTTCAATCTTTGTTCATTGTGCCCTGTCACAGTTTATCTACTCATGGTCTCTTGCATTGTATGCTATTGTTTTTTTTGTTTTCAATCTTTGTTCATTGTGCCCTGTCACGGTTTATCTACTCATGGTCTCTTGCATTGTATGCTATTGTTTTTTTGTTTTCAATCTTTGTTCATTGTGCCCTGTCACGGTTTATCTACTCATGGTCTCTTGCATTGTATGCTATTGTTTTTTTGTTTTCAATCTTTGTTCATTGTGCCCTGTCACGGTTTATCTACTCATGGTCTCTTGCATTGTATGCTATTGTTTTTTTGTTTTCAATCTTTGTTCATTGTGCCCTGTCACGGTTTATCTACTCATGGTCTCTTGCATTGTATGCTATTGTTTTTTTGTTTTCAATCTTTGTTCATTGTGCCCTGTCACGGTTTATCTACTCATGGTCTCTTGCATTGTATGCTATTGTTTTTTTGTTTTCAATCTTTGTTCATTGTGCCCTGTCACGGTTTATATACTCATGGTCTCTTGCATTGTATGCTAATGTTTTTTTGTTTTCAATCTTTGTTCATTGTGGCCTGTCACGGTTTATCTACTCATGGTCTCTTGCATTGTATGCTATTGTTTTTTTGTTTTCAATCTTTGTTCATTGTGCCCTGTCACTGTTTATCTACTCATGGTCTCTTGCATTGTATGCTAATGTTTTTTTATTTTCAATCTTTGTTCATTGTGGCCTGTCACGGTTTATCTACTCATGCTGCTATTACATTTGCATGTGTTTAGTATCCAAATGTTGATCTACTTTTCTTTTTGTTGCAATTTTTGTTTTTTGTGTGCCTCTGACCTTAAATCTACTCATGCTCATATGTGAAATGTCCATGTTTTTATTATCATTATGTTTGTACTGTTTTTTTTTTTTTGATATTGGGGATCGGTTGATTCAAACTGTAATTTTTTATTTATTGATTTTTTTTTTTTTTGTCCAGGGATACGGTTTACCCATGGTACTGTTGATGGCTACAAATGATTGCATGTGGTCGGAATAATGTCCTTGTTTGAATGTTATATTTTAAAACAGGGACAATCAATACATATAAACACAATTCCTTTTTGTCTGGTAATTCCACAGCAGAAGAATTGATGCTGCTGATCCAAGGGCGCAGGAGATCCTGGATGCAAGGAGGCAAGCCAGTAGAAAGTAAATATGACATCCCCCATGTGCCTAAAAATTAAATGTTTGTTTTTCTCTTTCAGCCAGGGACAAGGAATCCGCATATATTCACTGTCCCTTTTTGTGTCCTTATTCAACAGCAGAAGAATTCAACGAGCGGCAGAGGCGGCGGCTGAAGCGCAAGTTGAGCAGAGGGGAGGAGAGGACCTCCAAGCTAGGAGGCTAGCAAGCAGAAAGTAAGTATTACAGCACACATTTTGCTCTAAATTACATGTTTTTTTTTCTCTTTCAGCCAGGGCAAAGGAATACAGATATATTTACTGTCCGTTTTTGTGTCCTTATTCAACAGCCGAAGACTTCACCGGGCGGCGGCGGCGGCGGCTGAAGCGCAAGTTCAGCAGAGGGGAAGAGAGGACCTCCAAGCTAGGAGGATAGCACGCAGAAAGTAAGTATTACAGCACACATTTTGCTCTAAATTACATGTTTGTTTTTCTTTCAGCCATGGACAAGGAATATAAAATTTACAGTCCCTTTTTACTTAACAGCAGAAGACGTCAAGAAGAGGGGGAGGCGGCGGCTGGAGATAGACGAGAGGAGGAGAGGCGGGCAAGGAGGGAAGCCAGTAGAAAGTAAAGATTACATCCCCCATTTCAATAAAAATACATGTTTGTTTTTCTCTTTCAGCCAGGGCCAAGGAATATAGAAATATATTGACTGTCCCTTTTTGTTTCTTCCACAGCAGACAACGTCAAACAGCTTCTGCAGCTGCCGCAATGGCGGTGTTGGCGGAGGAGGCAGCGGCTGAAGCGGCGGCGGCAGCACCACCGGCATCGCCATCTCCTCCCTCCCAGCCAGAGCCAGAGCCGCCACAGCAGGACACATCTTCTTCTGGGAGCCCTCCTACCCATCGTCAGGAATTGGCGGTAAAAATATGTATTTTTAATTTTTCTATCCACAATCCATCTGTGGGCTATATGTCTTGATTGTTTTTTTTTAATAACAGGAATCTGAAGATGACGAGGAGCTCCCAGAGGAAGAAGGACGGGGTGGAGAGATACCCGGAGTGGGCTCACAATTCGTAAGTATCCTGCATCAATCGCAGAAACACACCTTCACAGTACACACAACACATAGAAAAACATTTAGTACATACTTCACACAGCGGCCAACACCTGCCAATATCCTAATTTTTCTTTTCATTTTTAGTCTCTCGCATCTGGGAGCCAGAGGGTTTCTCCCAGCGCCTCCCAGAGTCGTCGTGAGACTGTTGGCGGTTCTCAACGTGTAAGTTTTTTATTTTTGCCATTTTCTATAATTTTTCATTTGTAGAAAACGGGTTATCTAAAAATGTTTTGTGCATTAAATTTCCCATTGTAATATGTATAATTTTGCAAATTTCAAACAATGTGTCTCATGATTTTTTTTTTTTTCCTTTGTTAATTTCACAGGCTTCACAGCGTGCTCCCGACTCGGACACGGAGGAGGGATTGGACGTGGAGTTGATGATCGACCTGGTCCGAGAAAGGGAGCCGCTGTGGAACATGGGGGACCGCCAGCATGCGGATCAAATTGTGACACGACGGCTCTGGACGGAAGTGGCAGCAGCAATGGTGCACCGCTGGGAGGACCTCAATCCTAGGTCCCAGACTAAATTACGTAAGTATAGTTCATGTTGCTGAATGTAAAGGTGTTTTTTCAAAACTTCTGTCCTCGTGTAACCAACGATTCTTGTTTTCCATTTTCTTTTGTGAAACAGTATGGAAACAATGAAAAAATAAACTCTGGGGGACACGAGGACTAAAGTGTGGTTGTTGTATAGTAACCAATGTGTGCTTTCTCGTTTCAGGGGAGAGAATTATGAAGCGGTGGCGGTCTGTGAGGGATCGCTTTAAGAAGGAATTTAACAAAGAGATGCGGGCCCCGAGTGGATCTTCAGGACGCCAGAGCAAGTACAAATATGCACGAGCTCTGGCGTTCCTGCGTGAAACAATGGTCACCAGAAGGTAAATATAACCATAAAATGTTAACTTTTTTTTTTTTTACAGCCAGGGCCATTCCACATCTGTATATTAATTTTATGTTTTTGTTTCTTCCACAGCACGGTGAGCAGCACTCGGGCGCCCGCAGAGTTGGAGCCTTCTAGAGCGATCCCTCAGGAGACCGACACCGAGGGACACTTTGACCAACCCTCCACATCTGCCCCTTCCCAGACTTCACACACATTAGATCCCGCAGTCCCCTCCACCAGCGCTGGAGCATCGTGGCCGGCTGCATTACATGAATCTGCTGGTCAGGATATAGCCTTCCTTTTACCCCACCCTTCTGACCCTGCCACCTCTAGTACAGCTGCGGGTACTGGGCGGCAGCGTCAGAAGGGTCAGGAAAAGAACTATGCGCCAGAGTTCTTACACATAAACGCATCTTTCCAGAACTGCCTTAAGTTGCTATCTGAACAAGTTGCCGCAGGCCTTCGTCAGATAACCACACTAGTTGGTGAGGTCAAGACACTTGTGGAAACTGTGCGTTCTGAGATAAGAACATCCCCGAACTACAGCTTTTTTAGGTCGGTTGCGGAGCGCATAGATCCGCTAACTTATGACCAGCAGATGTATGTGATGCACACGTGCCACTCTGCTCTAGCGCAGGTTGTCTCCCATCCTCAATCCACCCCAGTCATTCCACCACCTCCCCCCCTACAGCCGCCGTCCATCTTCCCCCCCCTCCACCTGCCATACCTTCTCCCCCTCCTATTCAATATCAACCTCCCCAATACCAACCACCTCCCCAGCTCCATCAACCTCCACTATATCAACCACCTCCCCAGGTCCAACCACCTCCCCAATATCAACCACCTCCCAGGTCCAACCACCTCCCCAATATCAACCACCTCCCAGGTCCAACCACCTCCCCAACTGCAGTCACCTCCCCAGTACCAACAACCTACCCACTACCAGCCACCTACCCCCTACCACACTTCTACCTACCAATCTCCTTCCCCCTTCCAAATACCTACTATGTCTCCTGCTCCTCATGCACAACCCTCCACTCCACCACCACCCACCTGTTCTGCCTTGTCTTCCCATTCTTTTTGTCTTTCCACCCCTTCACCTCTTCCTGTTCCTTCACCACCACCATCCCGTTCGTCCCTCCACAGTCTCCACACTCCCACGGTCGAAGTGTCCCGAAGCCCCTCCAGCAGTATTTCCACCCCACACTACACAGACCTTTAAATATGTGTTTGTTTATAATTTTTTTAAAGTTGAATAAATAAAGTTTAATAAAAAAGTAAAGTTGAATAAATAAAGTTTAATAAAAAAATTAAGTTTAATATAAAAAAAAGGTTATTTATATGTTAAACATTTGGCCAAAAGGCCTAATTTTATAAAAATTATATTAAAAAAATAATTTTTCAATAAATTGTTCATTGGTTTAACATTGTTGTCTGTCTTTAATTTATAGGATGTTAAGTTTTAAATTTGTTATACAGGTACAGCTAACTTTGGCTAAAAGGTTCATAAATGCAACCTTTTTTACAAAGTTATGTCCCGGGTTTCTATTATGTTTTCACTTAAACTGTGTACTTTTTTATATTATCCCCTACCCCAGGTTTCCCCTACTCCAGTCCTCAAGGCCCACCAAAAACATATCATGTTTTCAGGATTTCCTTTGTATTGCACAGGTGAGCCAATTATCACCTGAGCAATACAAAGTAAAGACTGAAAACTTGACATGTTGGTGGGCCTTGAGGACTGGAGTAGGGGAAACATGGCCTAGAATGTACACTTTTTTTTGACAAATGGTGAAATAGTTTTGTTAATACAATTTCACCTTTTGTCCAAAAAAGGGTACATTGTAGGCCATGGGTCCCCAAATCCAGTCATCAAGGCCAACCAACAGGTATTGTTTTGTGGATTTCCTTTGTATTGCACAGGTGAGCCAATTATCACCTGAGCAATACAAAGGAAAGACTGAAAACTTGACATGTTGGTGGGCCTTGATGACTGGATTTGGGGAACTATGGCCTACAATGTACACTTTTTTTAACAAAAGGTGAAATA
Organism: Oophaga sylvatica; assembly: GCA_033576555.1. Lineage (NCBI taxonomy): Eukaryota > Metazoa > Chordata > Amphibia > Anura > Dendrobatidae > Oophaga > Oophaga sylvatica. Next base: position 9,691 of record JARQOD010001633.1, read on the forward strand.
GTTTTGTTATTAAACAGCCATGGACACAACAATGGCAAAAAGCTTACAGTAGAAAACACACAAGAAGGTAGACAAGTAAAAGGTTTATTGTGGGTAAAGAAAATTATTAAAAGAAACAATACATTTATCACACTCTGTCATCCTGCCAGTCAACACTACCTTCCGGTGACACAAAGTATTGAGCAAACTTGTCCCTCATTCTGGAAACCGCGACTGTACTGCGAGTGGTAATGTTGCTGTAGTCGTGCAAAGTTGTTTCTTGATTGTGGTCCTCCAGAGAAATTGGTTCCTTGGTTAGTACAAAATTATGGAGGACCACGCACGCTTTCACTACATCATCAACAGTCTCGCTCTTCAAATTAATTGCAGTCAAAAGGACACGCCATTTTGCTGTCATAATGCCAAAGGCACACTCCACCATCCGTCTGGCTCTTGTGAGGCGGTAGTTAAATATCCGCTTTGTATGTGTCAATTCTCTGCTGGCATACGGCTTCAATAGGTGTTGAGACAGCTGGAATGCCTCATCACCTACACACACGAATGGCATCGGTGGGCCTGAGGTTTGAGGCAGTGGCCTAGGGGGGGGGAAATGAAAACTGTTTCCATACAATTTACGTCCCATAGCAGATAGTTTAAACACTTGGGAGTCATTAGACCGTCCATAAGACCCAATGTCCACTGCGATAAACTTGTAGTGCGCATCTGCAATAGCCATCAGGACGATAGAGAAATATTTTTTATAGTTAAAAAATTCAGATCCAGTTCCTTTAGGCTTTTGAATACGGATGTGCTTTCCATCAACGGCCCCCAGGCAATTGGGGAACTGGCAGATGAGTAGAAACTGGTCCGCTATTTGAAGCCATCGCTCTGTTGTTGGCTCTGGAATAAATTCTTCAACCAAAGTATCCCACAGAGCACGAGAAGTATACTTTATTATGCCGGATAGTGTGGAGATTCCCATCCGATACTGAAAATGTAGCGATGCCAGCGTCTCACCAGTTGCAAGAAATCTGAAAACAAATTAGAAAATACAAATTATTTTAGAAACGCAGCATTACATACCAGAACTCACCTACGACTATTGGAGATACCAAACATAATCACATCTATGACAAAGACTGTTTTATAACTAAATTTGGGGATACTCATGTGGTTTCCTAGTTGTCCTGTGATGTTCAATTAATGTTAAAATTACAAGTGCGCTCAAGCAAACAGATCCAATACATATAGCTTACCTTATAGTCACCATGAGACGCTCCGCCGGAGATATCGAGAACCGACAGTAGGTGTCCGATTTTTTAATTTTGTCTCCAACACGCTCCAGCAAATCATCAAAGTTTTCTATATTCATCCGCAGATAGGCAAAGAACTTATCTGGATTTTGTCGCAGCTCCATGTTCAGTGTGGAATAGACACCACGAGTTAATCTCTGTGCCGTAATGGGGTGGATCCACATACGGCGGCGTCTTCGCTGACGTCTAATGCGCTGCTCCTCAAACTTTCGCTCCTTCTCCAGAACGATAAACCTCAATCGATTCATCTCCGCAGTAAAATCAACAAGATTCCTGAAGATATTGCCGATAATGACATCCATGTTCGCCAATCACTTGCTACTTGCTCTTCTCTCCAAACTGCACTTGCTCCTCTACAACCTGTCAAAGATGGGCTGTAGGAGCAGTGTATATATAGGATTACAGTAGCCAATCATATTTGGAACCCCAAAAAGGGTGGTCTTAAAAAACCGGATCCGGCACATACGGCGTCAACGGACACCAAACCGGATACACTGGATGAGACGGATGCGTTTTTTTGCCGCATTTCGTGAACCAGATGCGGCGAAAAACCGGATGCGGCGCATCAGGTTTTCATACAAAATACCGGATGCGGCGCTGCGGCTAAATGCCGGGGGCGCCGTTTAGGCGCCCGCCGGATGTGTGAAAGAGGCCTTACTGAGATAATGACATTTGTGTTTTCATTGGCTGTAAGCCATAATCATCAACATTAACAGAAATAAACACTTGCAATAGATCACTCTGTTTGTAATGACTATATAATATGAGCTTCGCTTTTTGTATTGAAGAACTGAAATAAATTAACTTTTTGATGATATTCTAATTTAGCGAGAAGCACTTGTATATCACTAATTTTTCTTCAATATCACTTTTAAGCCTACAACTGGAAGGTACTTATGGTAAAATGATAGCTACATCAACTTTTGCCAAACGCTTATCAGGTAACACTATATTACATGCTGGGAGTAGTAATCCAAAACATATGATTAAATCTATAGGTAAAGTAAAACGCATTACTAGGAATTGTAGCGATACTGTTAAATTGGATCTAGAAATACAACAATGTTTTCATAAATTACGGAAGAGGGGTTATAAACAATGGAGTTTGAATAGGGCATTGGATATTGTACAAAACAAAAATTGGTCAGAGCTTATTACTTACAAACATATAGCAAATCCTCCCATGAGAAAAAGATTAGTTTTGTCCCTTCAATACAGTCCTCAATTCAGCAGAATCAATAGATTATCCAGAAACATATCCCTATTTTGTAAGATGATGCCACTTTATCCACCATATTGGAACCAGGTTGTCACATTGTTACTAAAAGAACTGTTGCACTAGGAAATATAATTTTTCCAATTTTTTTTAACCCGATGTAGATGTAGGATGTGGCTTAATCATCTGCGCTTTTTCAGAAGGGGAGGTACTAGATGTAAGACTTGTAAACATTCTTTAGTGCATGGGCGGACATACCGCCGGTTCAACCGGTGCGGCTGCACCGTGGCCCAGAGGCTCCAGGGGGCCCCTGCAGGGCGGCTAATAATGAGGGCAATCTGGCTGTTTTCTCTGGGCCTGAGGCTCCAGGGGTCCCTGGCCAGATTTCCCTCATGTGCGACAGGCAGGGAGCGATACCAGCAGCTCTGCTGCCTGCAAGAGAAAATAGCAGGAGCGGAGCTGCAAGGATCCGTCCTGCTTCGTGCCCGACGCCCGTGCTTTCTGTCTCTGACACAGAGAGCTGCGCCGCTGGATGATGTCATAATTCAGCGGCCGGCTGTGCCAGAGCGAGGAAGCACACGCCGGTGATGCTGCGGACAGGTGAGAGCCGAGGTGCTGTGTAGGTGTGTTTTGTATGTATGTATGTGTGTGTGTGTAGAGATGAGTGGTGGTGTGTGTGTGTGTGCTTGCATGCGTAGCACTGCAGTGGAATATGCAGAGAGGTCAATGGTGCTGTGTGTGTGTCTGTGTGTGCGTAGGTGGAGGAGAGGGGAATGATGGGGAGAAGGCAATGATGGAGGTGTTGGGGAGAAGGCAATGATAGGGTGATGGGGGTGATGGGGAGAAGGCAATGATGGGGTGATGGGGAGAAGGCAATGATGGGAGTGATGGGGAGAAGGCAATGATGGGAGTGATGGGGAGAAGGCAATGATGGGGTCATGGGGAGAACAATGATGGGGATGATGGGGAGAAGGCAATGATGGGAGTAATGGGGAGAAGGCAATTATGGGTGGTAATGGAGAAGGCAATAATGGGGTGATGGGGAGAAGACAATGATGGGGTTGATGGGGAGAAGGGAATGATGGGGGTGATGGGGAGAAGGGAATGATGGGGGTGATGGTGAGAAGGCAATGAAGGGGGTGATGGAGAGGGCAATGATGGGATTGTAGGGGAGAAGGCAATTATGGAGGTGGTGGAAAGGGCACTGATGGGGTGGTGGGGGAAAAAGAAATGATGGGGTGGTGGGGGAGAATACAATGATGGTAGTGGTGGAAAGGGCAATAATGGGAGTGGTGGGGAGGAGGAAATGATGGAGGTGGTGGAATGGTCAGTGATGGGAGTGGTGGGGGAGAAGGCAATGATTTAGGTGATGAAGAGGGCAATGATGGGGTGCGGAGAGGACAATAATGGCATGTAGGGGGAGGAGAACAATGAGGGGTGTGGGGGATTGGGATGGCAGGAAGGGGGACTTATAATGGCCTTAGGAACAGGGAGAGTTGGAGGAAGACACAGTCCCTTAGTATATAGTGTACTCACTTACTATGTCTAACACAGTCCCTTAGTATATAGTGTACGTATTTATTGTGTATAACACAGTCCCTTGTTAATTTTGTTATTCACAGCGCCCTCTTTTATTACATAGTCCCCTCTCTTTTTAGATATAAAATGCCTGCTGATCGAAGAGCCGGTGACCAGACTACCAGTCCATCAGCTCCTCCATTAGAAAGGAATCTTCCCCATGCTCCATCAGCCATCATTGCATTATACAGCTAACAAGACAGGACGGTATGTAATAAAAAACAGGGCTCTATATAATCCAATATGTAAGGGACAGTCAGGGGCGCCGCTATAATGAGGAGAGTTGAGCCTGTTGTCTCAGGCGGCGGCAGCCAGGGGGCGGCAGAGCAGAACTCATAACACCTGGTGTGGTGCCGGCCGCCTCTCCTTAATCCCTCACACAGTCACATCTGACCCCCCCTCCAGCTGTCCCGCTCTGGACACTATATGTCAGTGATGGCGAACCTATGGCACGCGTGCCAGCGAGGGCACGCAGAGCCCTCTCAGCTGGCACGCGGCCTCGCCTCAGTTTTTCCCTGCAGCTCCCTCTCACATTGAGCGGCTGAAAAATTACGTCAGCCGGCTGGCAGCGCCGCTCAATGTGTGAAAGGAAGTGAGAAGAAGGAAGCTGCCGGATCGTGGAGAGGTGAGTCTGACCGCTGTGCCTGTGAAGCTGCTGTGTGTGTGTGTGTGTGTATGTGTGTGTGTGTGTGTGTGTGTGTGTGTGTGTGTGTGTGTGAAGCTGCTGTGTGTGTGTGTGACGCTGTGTGTATGTATGTATGTGTGTGTGTGTGTGAGACGCTGTGTGTGTGTGTGTGAGACGCTGTGTGTGTGTGATAGATGAGGAAGCGATATCAGCATTGGAACGGGGCAGAGGTGAGTAGTTTTTTTTTATGCAAGGCCATTATTCAGTATGGAGCATCATGTGGGGCCATTATACTGTATGCAGCAGTATATGGGGCCATTATTCAGTATGGAGCATCATGTGGGGCCATTATACTGTAAGCAGCAGTATATGGGGCCATTATTCAGTATGGAGCATCATGTGGGGCCATTATACTGTATGCAGCAGTATATGGAGCCATTATTCAGTATGGAGCATCATGTGGGGCCATTATATTGCATGCAGCAGTATATGGGGCCATTATTCAGTATGGAGCATCATGTGGGGCCATTATACTGTATGCATCATTATGTGGGGCCATTATTCAGTATGGAGCATCATGTGGGGCCATTATACTGTATGCAGCAGTATATGGGGCCATTATTCAGTATGGAGCATCATGTGGGGCCATTATACTGTATGCAGCAGTATATGGGGCCATTATTCAGTATGGAGCATCATGTGGGGCCATTATACTGTATGCAGCAGTATATGGGGCCATTATTCAGTATAGAGCATCATGTGGGGCCATTATACTGTATGCATCATTATGTGGGGCCATTATTCAGTATGCATCATGTGGGGCCATTATACTGTATGCATCATTATGTGGGACCATTATACTGTATGCATCATTATGTGGGGCCATTATTCAGTATACATCATGTGGGGCAATTATACTGTATGCAGCAGTATATGGGGCCATTATTCAGTATGCATCATCATGTGGGGCCATTATTCAGTATGCATCATCATATGTGGCCATTATACTGTATGCATCATCATGTGGGGCCATTATACTGTATGCGTCATCATGTGGGGCCATTATACTGTATGCGTCATCATGTGGGGCCATTATACTGTATGCAGCATGATGTGGGGCCATTATACTGCATGCAGCATGATGTGGGGCCATTATTCAGTATGCATCATCATATGTGGCCATTATACTGTATGTGTCATCATGTGGGGCCATTATACTGTATGCGTCATCATGTGGGGCCATTATACAGTATAGAGCATCATGTGTGGCCTGTATACTGTATGCGTCATCATGTGGGGCCATTATACTGTATGCATCATCATGTGGGGCCATTATACAGTATGGAGCATCATGTGTGGCCAGTTTTTGATCAAAATTATGTTTACCAAATACCCTTATTATTATTATTACAACCTCATGCATTTTTTGCAATATATTTTTTATTTTATTTTATTTTAGGATATTTGTTTCTTGTTTTTTGTTTTCTCTGTATAATGGTCATGTGTTAATATGCATTTACATTTTGCATACACATCAACTTACTTTTTCAGTTCAGACCTAGTTTTTCATTTAGTTCTTAGTGCATCTTGTGCATATAAGGGTGTGACCGCCCTGCTTCTGAGCTGAAAAATCCATCCTGTCTGGCCTATGCTTTTACTGGTGGGTTCAGTCTCTCTGTCCTTGTTCACATTTGTCACTTGACAGGTGGAAAGGTTTTTAATACAAGAGTTAGGACTGTCCCACAAAGGGTTGCCTTGACATGGCGGGATGGCTTGTACATTCTTTTGATCAAAATTATGTTTACCAAATACCCTTATTATTATTATTACAACCTCATGCATTTTTGCAATATATTTTTTATTTTATTTTATTTTAGGATATTTGTTTCTTGTTTTTTGTTTTCTCTGTATAATGGTCATGTGTTAATATGCATTTACATTTTGCATACACATCAACTTACTTTTTCAGTTCAGACCTAGTTTTTCATTTAGTTCTTAGTGCATCTTGTGCATATAAGGGTGTAACCGCCCTGCTTCTGAGCTGAAAAATCCATCCTGTCTGGCCTATTCTTTTACTGGTGGGTTCAGTCTCTCTGTCCTTGTTCACATTTGTCACTTGACAGGTGGAAAGGTTTTTAATACAAGAGTTAGGACTGTCCCACAAAGGGTTGCCTTGACGTGGCGGGATGGCTTGTACATTCTTTTGATCAAAATTATGTTTACCAAATACCCTTATTATTATTATTATTACAACCTCATGCATTTTTTGCAATATATTTTTTATTTTATTTTAGGATATTTGTTTCTTGTTTTTTGTTTTCTCTGTATAATGGTCATGTGTTAATATACATTTACATTTTGCATACACATCAACTTACTTTTTCAGTTCAGACCTAGTTTTTCATTTAGTTCTTAGTGCATCTTGTGCATATAAGGGTGTGACCGCCCTGCTTCTGAGCTGAAAAATCCATCCTGTCTGGCCTATGCTTTTACTGGTGGTTCAGTCTCTCTGTCCTTGTTCACATTTGTCACTTGACAGGTGGAAAGGTTTTTAATACAAGAGTTAGGACTGTCCCACAAAGGGTTGCCTTGACATGGCGGGATGGCTTGTACATTCTTTTGATCAAAATTATGTTTACCAAATACCCTTATTATTATTATTACAACCTCATGCATTTTTTGCAATATATTTTATTATTTATTTTAGGATATTTGTTTCTTGTTTTTTGTTTTCTCTGTATAATGGTCATGTGTTAATATGCATTTACATTTTGCATACACATCAACTTACTTTTTCAGTTCAGACCTAGTTTTTCATTTAGTTCTTAGTGCATCTTGTGCATATAAGGGTGTGACCGCCCTGCTTCTGAGCTGAAAAATCCATCTTGTCTGGCCTATGCTTTTACTGGTGGGTTCAGTCTCTCTGTCCTTGTTCACATTTGTCACTTGACAGGTGGAAAGGTTTTTAATACAGAGTTAGGACTGTCCCACAAAGAGTTGCCTTGACATGGCGGGATGGCTTGTACATTCTTTTGATCAAAATTATGTTTACCAAATACCCTTATTATTATTATTACAACCTCATGCATTTTTTGCAATATATTATTATTTTATTTTAGGATATTTGTTTCTTGTTTTTTGTTTTCTCTGTATAATGGTCATGTGTTAATATGCATTTACATTTTGCATACACATCAACTTACTTTTTCAGTTCAGACCTAGTTTTTCTTTTTGATTAAATCTATAGGTAAAGTAAAACGCATTACTAGGAATTGTAGCGATAGGCCGGCGTCACACTGGCGACAGAATCGGACGACTGCAATGCGATGAAAAATCGTATTGCAGTCTGCCCTATGTTAATCTATGGAGCAGCTCCCAGTATCAGATTTTTTGTGGTCCGTTTTAAACGTCCGTGTGCAATCGCAGCATGCTGCGATTGTCACCGATTGTGGGTCGACTATCGCCAATGCAAGTCTATGGGAGCGATGAAAAATCTGATTACAAACGGACCGCATGTGTGACTTGCGATGAAATCGCATCGGTGTCCTTTCGAAAAGCCGGCAATTCATCCCCGGCTATACTGTAAAATCACACTGACAGCTTTAATAAAGAATAGAAAGAATAGATATACACACATAGAATACATATATATATATATATATATATATATATTATATATATATGTAATTGTGACATGTATATATATGTATATTTATATTTCCTAGACTTCTACATACTGTAATAGCCGCAAATTCAATTGCCGGCTTCTGTGAAATCACAGAAGCCGACATGAAATGATACATTGTTTCCACACAGTTAACCATGTCATTTCCTGTATTTTGATATTTGTTTAGAACTTACAATTACATGAGTGTATTTGTGCTAAATTTCAGACATGTAGGGGTTAATTAAAGGTGTAAATTCGTTGACAAAAAAATGCGTGGGCTCCCGCTGTATTTTCTCCTCCAGACAGACAAAGCAAGCGAGTGGGGGCAGATAATAACAGCCTAGGGAGGGTACATTTTTTTTGTGCCCCCCCTGGCTACTAACATCTGCCCCCAGACACCCCAGAAAGGGCAAATCTATAATTAGATTCGCCCTTTCTGGCACTTTGCCCGTCTATTCCCATTGCCCTGTAGCGGTGGCGAATGGGTTAATAATCTCACATTAATGTCACCTTAGTATTGAAAGGTGACCTTAAGGCCTCTTTCACACATCCGGCGGGCGCTTAAACGGCGCCCCCGGCATTTAGCCGCAGCGCCGCATGCGGTATTTTCTCTGAACACCGGATGTGCCGCATCTTGTTTTTCGCCGCATCCGGTTCACGAATGCGGCAAAAAAACCGCATACGTCTCATCCGGTGTATCCGGTTGGCATACGTTGACGCCGTATTGCGCCGGATCCGGCTTTTAAGCACGCCCATTTTGGGGCCCTTTTTGGGGTTCCAAATATGATTGGCTACTGTAATCCTATATATACACTGCTCCTACATCCCTTCTTTGACAGGTTGTAGAGGAGAAAGTGCAGTTTGGAGAGAAGAGCAAGTAGCAAGTGATTGGCGAACATGGAACCCATTATCGGCAATATCTTCAGGAATCTTGTTGATTTTACTGCGGAGATGAATCGATTGAGGTTTATCGTTCTGGAGAAGGAGCTAAAGTTTGAGGAGCAGCGGCGTCAGCGCCTGCGAAGTCGCCGCCGTATGTGGATCCACCCCATCACGTCACAGAGATTAACTCGTGGTGTCTATTCCACACTGAACATGGAGCTGCGACAAAATCCCGACAAGTTTTTTGCCTATCTGCGGATGAATATAGAAAACTTTGATGATTTGCTGGAGCGTGTTGGAGACAAAATTAAAAAATCGGACACCTACTGTCGGTTCTCGATATCTCCGGCGGAGCGTCTCATGGTGACTATAAGGTAAGCTATATGTATTGGTTCTGTTTGCTTGAGCGCACTTGTAATTTTATCATTAATTGAACATCACAGGCCAACTAGGAAACCACATGAGTAGCCCCAAATATAGTTATAAAACAGTCTTTCTCCTAGATATTATTATTTTTGGTATCTCCAATAGTCGTAGCTGAGTTCTGGTATGTAATGCTGCGTTTCTGAAATTATTTGTATTTTCTAATTTGTTTTCAGATTTCTGGCAACTGGCGAAACTCTATCATCGCTCCATTTTCAGTATCGGATTGGAATCTCCACACTATCCGGCATAATAAAGTATACTTGTCGTGCTCTGTGGGATACTTTGGTTGGAGAATTTATTCCAGAGCCAACAACAGAGCGGTGGCTTCAAATAGCGGACCAGTTTCTACTCATCTGCCAGTTCCCCAATTGCCTGGGGGCCGTTGATGGAAAGCACATCCGCATTCAAAAGCCAAAAGGAACTGGATCTGAATTCTTTAACTATAAGAAATATTTCTCTATCGTCCTGATGGCTATTGCAGATGCGCACTACAAGTTTATCGCGGTGGACATTGGGTCTTATGGACGGTCTAATGACTCCCAAGTGTTTAAAATATCTGCTATGGGACGTAAATTGTATGGAAACAGTTTTCAGTTTCCCCCCCCTAGACCACTGCCTCAAACCTCAGGCCCACCAATGCCATTCGTTTGTGTAGGTGATGAGGCATTCCAGCTGTCCCAACACCTATTGAAGCCGTATGCCAGCAGAGAATTGACACATACAAAGCGGGTATTTAACTACCGCCTCACAAGAGCCAGACGGATGGTGGAGTGTGCCTTTGGCATTATGACAGCAAAATGGCGTGTCCTTTTGACTGCAATAAACTTGAAGACCGAGACTGTTGATGATGTTGTAAAGCGTGCGTGGTCCTCCATAATTTTGTCCTAACCAAGGAACCAATTTCTCTGGAGGACCACAATCAAGAAACAACTTTGCACAACTGCACCAACATTACCACTCGCAGTACAGTTGCAGTTTCTAGAATGAGGGACCAGTTTGCTCAATACTTTGTGTCACCGGAAGGTAGTGTTGACTGGCAGGATGACAGAGTGTGATAAATGTATTGTTTCTTTTAATAATTTTCTTTACCCACAATAAACCTTTAATAGTTTACTTGTCTACCTTCTTGTGTGTTTTCTACTATAACCTTCTTGCCATTGTTGTGTCCATGGCTGTCACCTTTTGTCCAAAAAAGTGTACATTGTAGGCCATGTTTCCCCAACTGCAGTCCTCAAGGCCCACCAACATGTAAATTTTTCAGTCTTTACTTTGCATTGCTCAGGTGATAATTGCCTCACCTGTGCAATACAAAGGAAATACTGCAAACAATACCTGTTGTTAGGCCTTGATGACTGGATTTGGTGACACATGGCCTACAATGTACCCTTTTTAGGACAAAAGGTGAAATTGTATTAACAAAAGTATTTCACCATTTGTCCTACAAAAAGTGTACATTATGTTTCCCCTACTCCAGTCCTCAAGGTCCACCAACATGTAAAGTTTTCTGTCTTTCCTTTGTATTGCTCAGGTGATAATTGTGTCGACCCGCCACCACAATTGTGGGTTACCAGGGCAATGGGGTACTCAGAGCCGAGCCCGTAGAAGTCTATGGGGATTTTGTCACAGGTAGCTGTGGCTCGGTCTGTGGCCCTGGCGGTCTGGCGTATGTTGGGGGAATATTTACAGGGGATTGATTTATGTACAGTTCGTGACGCCACCTGTAGTCTTCTGGTAATATGTACCAGCGCTGCTGTAGATCTCTGAGGGGATGGTGATGCAGCTAGATGTCGGGTCCCCTACAGGTGGGACTGGTCCCTCAAAGTCTATGGGATTTGTGAAGTCGGGTGCAGATAAAGAACACAGTCTCACACGGTCAGCGTCTTTCCATACCTTTACTTGTAAGATGTTCAGGCAGGTCCCAGGGAGGCTGATCCAAGGAGAGTGTATCTTGAGACAGCAGCTGGACAAGTTAGGGGCCTCCTTTACTTCCAATACAACGAGTACAACCAGCCTGAAGCGTAGTTCCCTCAAAATCTCCAGCTAATCTATAGCTGTACCGCCCAGTCAGCTTTGTGTTAGGAGCCTTCCTGCGAGGGAGCTGAATTCTTATCTTATCGTGCACTGATTCAAAGTCTTCACTCCCCCTGACCCCAGTTACGTACTGACTATAAGGGGCTTGTTTGCCGCGACCTAAGGTCCGGTAAATTCCTGGTTTTCTTATCACTATGCTTGAAACAGTAGTGATCCTTCGGTCCCCAGTGACCGGTAGCAATGTGCAGGACTTCTTCAATCCGTAAGCACTATTCCAATAAAACCACTGTGCCTTTCGCCTTGTCCACGCTGGTAACATAAGCACTCAAACTAGCCAAGGGTCGAGCAGTCACTTCTTTCTTTTCCTTCACTTCAAAGTTAGTTACAGATGCTCAGTTATCAATAGGCAGGAGCACGTCTCTGAACCTTATACCGTCCTTTAGACAGGATGCTGAAGACTTTCTGCACTAAACTTCTTCTTTCCTTCCAGTGTATGCTGATGAAGTACAGCTCTGACTAGGCTAAGGTGAATTAAAGCACCTATACTAGACTCCACTTTCCAAAGCTGGTGATAGAGCAATCTGGACTCCTTCCTCCCTCCAGACGTCTTCTCTCTCTGAAGTCCAGACACAGACTGACTAAATCACTCCAACACATACCACCTTGACCACTCCCTCAAGAGTAAACTCCACTACCCTAAGGGTGTGTCTAGTATATGTTGAGTGAATGAATATTTAGCATTAAACTGCTGTCTCGCCACACACTCTCCAGGGTACTGCGTGTGCCTAACACCAGGGCTACACATGCAATACAAAGGAAATACTGAAAACATGATATGTTTTTGGTGGGCCTGGAGTAGGGGAAAACTGGGGTGTACACATTTTTATTAAAAAAAGAATACACTTTGCATACTACACAACCCGGGACATAACTTTGCCAAAAAGGTTACATTTATGAACCTTTTAGCCAAAGTTAGGTGTACCTGTATACCAAATTTAAAACTTAACATCCTATAAATAAAAGACAGACAACAATGTTAAACCAATGAACAATTTATTTAAAAAAATATTTTTTAATATAATTGTTATTAAAGTAGGCCTTGTGGCCCAATTCTTCACATTTAAATAACCTTTATATTTTATTCAACTTTATTATTTTTTTTAGTAAACTTTATTGTTTTAAATACATTTTTTTGGTTTTCAACTTTATTTTTTTAAATAAATTTATGAAAAAAATTGTAACATTAACTACAGGTCAGTGTAGTGTGGGGTGGAAATACTGCTGGAGGGGCTGCGGGACACTTCGACCGTGGGAGTGTGGAGAGTGTGGAGGGACGAACGGGATGGTGGTGGGGAAGGAACAGGAAGAGGTGAAGGGGTGGAAAGACCAAAAGAATGGGAAGACAAGGCAGAACAGGTGGGTGGTGGTGGAGTGGAGGGTTGTGCATGAGGAACAGGTGACATAGTAGGTATTTGGAAGGGGGAAGTAGATTGGTAGGTAGAAGTGTGGTAGGGGGTAGGTGGCTGGTAGTGGGTAGGTTGTTGGTACTGGGGAGGTGGTTGGACCTGGGGAGGTGGTTGGTACTGGGTAGTTGGTTGGACCTGGGGAGGTGGTATCTGTTTGCTGTGGGCTGGTATATCAATTAACAAACCGGATGCGGCTACCGGATGCGGCGGACGCCGCGATGCGGCGCATTGCGGAGTCCATAGACTTTCATTGTAAAAAAGAACCGCATGCGCCGCATCCGGCGCATGCGGCTTTTTCGCCGCAGACAAAAAACGTTACATGCAACGTTTTTTCCAGACACCGTACGGTGACCAGACACCGCATCCGGCACCAACCGGACGCGCCGCAGTGACATGCGGCGCCATGCGGCGCTAATACAAGTCAATGGAAAAAAAAAACCGCATGCGGCGCATACGGTTTTGTGATGCGGCGCTGCTAAAAAATGCCGGGGGCGCCGCAAGGGGAAAAACGGATGTGTGAAACCAGCCTAAGGCAGGTTAATAATTGAGAGCTGTCAATTAGACAACTATCAATTATTAATCCTATTGAAGTAAATAAAAAAACACACACACACTTTAAGAATAAATAATTTTAATGAAATAAAAACACATATTTTTGACCATCTTTTATTTCACTCTTAATCCGTTCGAAGCCCTTGTTCTTTTAAAATAAATATAAAATAATAAAACAACATTATTCTTACCTATCTGGCAATCTGTCACGTCCCACGCTGTAATCCTTCACAAAGGGTTAACTAGCTTTGAGCCAAGCAGTGCAAGTAATCCTGCATGCTCAGCTCAAAGCTCCTGAATGAATAAGTTCCTCTCCTGGCGACAGGAGAGGATGTGTTTAATGAATGAAGCTTAATTGATTGTGTCCACTTTCCCTTTAGGTCAGGTCACTAAAGTTAAATTGCCAATAAATCAATTAAGCTCCATTCATGAATCACTTCCTCTACTTTCTGTGGTAGAGGAACTTATTCATTCAGGGGGTTACAGCTAGGAGACAGAATTATCTCCCTGCTAACTGTAACCTCTTAACCCTTTCTGATGGATTACAGCGTGGGACCTGACTGTACATCGGATTGGTAAGTATAATTTTGCTTTTTTATTTTATTTTTATTACAGGAAATGGTTTTAGCAGGAAAATAAAATATTGTCAAAAACTGTGTGATTATTTCATTAAACTTCTTTTTTATTAAACTGTGTGTGTTTGATTTTTCTATCATACAATAGGATAAATAATTGATAGTTGTCTAATTGACAGCTCTCAATTATTAACCTGCCTTAAGGTCACCTTTCAATACTAAGGTGACATTAAGGTGAGATTATTAACCCATTCGCCACCGCTACAGGGCAATGGGAATAGACGGGCAAAGTGCCAGAAAGGGCGAATCTAATTATAGATTTGCCCTTTCTGGGGTGTCTGGGGGCAGATGTTAGTAGCTAGGGGGGGCACAAAAAATGTACCCTCCCTAGGCTGTTATTATCTGCCCCCACTCGCTTGCTTTGTCTGTCTGGTGGAGAAAATACAGCGGGAGCCCACGCATTTTTTTTCAACGAAATTACACCTTTAATTAACCCCTACATGTCTGAAATTTTGCACAAATACACTCATGTAATTGTAAGTTCTAAACAAATATCAAAATACAGGAAATGACATGGTTAACTGTGTGGAAACAATGTATCATTTCATGTCGGCTTCTGTGATTTCACAAAAGCCGGCAATTGAATTAGCGGCTATAACAGTATGTAGAAGTCTAGGAACTATAAATATATGTATATATACATGTCACAATGACATGTGGGGGATTGGGATGGCAGGAAGGGGGACTTATAATGGCCTTAGGAACAGGGAGAGGTGGAGGAAGACACAGTCCCTTAGTATATAGTGCACTCACTTACTATGTCTAACACAGTCCCTTAGTATATAGTGTACGTATTTAATGTGTATAACACAGTCCCTTGTTAATTTTGTTATTCACAGCGCCCTCCTTTATTACATAGTCCCCTCTCTTTTTAGATATAAAATGCCTGCTGATCGAAGAGCCGGTGACCAGACTACCAGTCCATCAGCTCCTCCATTAGAAAGGAATCTTCCCCATGCTCCATCAGCCATCATTGCATTATACAGCTAACAAGACAGGACGGTATGTAATAAAAAACAGGGCTCTATATAATCCAATATGTAAGGGACAGTCAGGGGCGCCGCTATAATGAGGAGAGTTGAGCCTGTTGTCTCAGGCGGCAGCCAGGGGGCGGCAGAGCAGAACTCATAACACCTGATGTGGTGCCGGCCGCCTCTCCTTAATCCCTCACACAGTCACATCTGACCCCCACTCCAGCTGTACCGCTCTGGACACTATATGTCAGTGATGGCGAACCTATGGCACGCGTGCCAGCGAGGGCACGCAGAGCCCTCTCAGCTGGCACGCGGCCTCGCCTCAGTTATTCCCTGCAGCTCCCTTTCACATTGAGCGGCTGAAAAATTACGTCAGCCGGCCGGCAGCGCCGCTCAATGTGTGAGAGGAAGTGAGAAGAAGGAAGCTGCCGGATCGTGGAGAGGTGAGTCTGGCCACTGTGCCTGTGAAGCTGCTGTGTGTGTGTGTATGTGTGAAGCTGCTGTGTGTGTGACGCTGTGTGTATGTATGTATGTGTGTGTGTGAGACGCTGTGTGTGTGTGTGTGAGACGCTGTGTGTGTGTGATAGATGAGGAAGCGATATCAGCGTTGGAATGGGGCAGAGGTGAGTAGTTTTTTTTTTTATGCAAGGCCATTATTCAGTATGGAGCATCATGTGGGGCCATTATATTGTATGCAGCAGTATATGGGGCCATTATTCAGTATGGAGCATCATGTGGGGCCATTATACTGTAAGCAGCAGTATATGGGGCCATTATTCAGTATGGAGCATCATGTGGGGCCATTATAGTGTATGCAGCAGTATATGGGGCCATTATTCAGTATGGAGCATCATGTGGGGCCATTATACTGTATGCAGCAGTATATGGGGCCATTATTCAGTATGGAGCATCATGTGGGGCCATTATACTGTATGCATCATTATGTGGGGCCATTATTCAGTATGGAGCATCATGTGGGGCCATTATACTGTATGCAGCAGTATATGGGGCCATTATTCAGTATGGAGCATCATGTGGGGCCATTATACTGTATGCAGCAGTATATGGGGCCATTATTCAGTATGGAGCATCATGTGGGGCCATTATACTGTATGCAGCAGTATATTGGGCCATTATTCAGTATGGAGCATCATGTGGGGCCATTATACTGTATGCAGCAGTATATGGGGCCATTATTCAGTATGGAGCATCATGTGGGGCCATTATACTGTATGCATCATTATGTGGGCCATTATTCAGTATGCATCATGTGGGGCCATTATACTGTATGCATCATTATGTGGGACCATTATTCAGTATGCATCATGTGGGGCCATTATACTGTATGCAGCAGTATATGGGGCCATTATTCAGTATGCATCATCATGTGGGGCCATTATTCAGTATGCATCATCATATGTGGCCATTATACTGCATGCATCATCATGTGGGGCCATTATACTGTATTCGTCATCATGTGGGGCCATTATACTGTATGCAGCATCATGTGGGGCCATTATACTGCATGCAGCATCATGTGGGGCCATTATTCAGTATGCATCATCATATGTGGCCATTATACTGTATGCGTCATCATGTGGGGCCATTATACTGTATGCGTCATCATGTGGGGCCATTATACAGTATAGAGCATCATGTGTGGCCAGTATACTGTATGCGTCATCATGTGGGGCCATTATACTGTATGCGTCATCATGTGGGGCCATTATACAGTATGGAGCATCATGTGTGACCAGTTTACTGTATGCAGCATCATGTGGGGCCATTATACTGTATGCATCATCATGTGGGGTCATTATACTGCATGCAGCATCATGTGGGGCCATTATACTGTATGCGTCATCATTTGGGGCCATTATACTGTATGCGTCATCATGTGGGGCCATTATACAGTATAGAGCATCATGTGTGGCCAGTATACTGTATGCGTCATCATGTGGGGCCATTATACTGTATGCGTCATCATGTGGGGCCATTATACTGTATTCGTCATCATGTGGGGCCATTATACTGTATGCAGCATCATGTGGGGCCATTATACTGCATGCAGCATCATGTGGGGCCATTATTCAGTATGCATCATCATATGTGGCCATTATACTGTATGCGTCATCATGTGGGGCCATTATACTGTATGCGTCATCATGTGGGGCCATTATACAGTATAGAGCATCATGTGTGGCCAGTATACTGTATGCGTCATAATGTGGGGCCATTATACTGTATGCGTCATCATGTGGGGCCATTATACAGTATGGAGCATCATGTGTGACCAGTTTACTGTATGCAGCATCATGTGGGGCCATTATACTGTATGCATCATCATGTGGGGTCATTATAGTGCATGCAGCATCATGTGGGGCCATTATACTGTATGCGTCATCATTTGGGGCCATTATACTGTATGCGTCATCATGTGGGGCCATTATACCGTATAGAGCATCATGTGTGGCCAGTATACTGTATGCGTCATCATGTGGGGCCATTATACTGTATGCGTCATCATGTGGGGCCATTATACAGTATGGAGCATCATGTGTGGCCAGTTTACTGTATGCAGCATCAAGTGGGGCAATTATACTGCATGCAGCATCATGTGGGGCTATTATACTGCATGCAGCATCATGTGTGGCCTTTATACAGTATGGAGCATCATGTGTGGCGATTATACAGTATGCAGCATCATGTGTGGCGATTATACAGTATGGAGTTGTTTTTCTATTCTAAAACCTCAGTTTTCCGGTTAAATTGCCGTGTTGGCACTTTGCGATAAATAAGTGGGTTTTAGATTGCAGTTTGGGCACTCGGTCTCAAAAAGGTTCGCCATCACTGCTATATGTCCTGCAGGGAGACGAGCCGCCATGCCCCCCATGCACCCATTCCTTGCCTTTACAGCTCAGCCTGTCACAGCTGTCAATGACGCTGCTATGCTGAACTCTTCTGTGCCCACAGGACCTATGATGAGGTCACAGGAGGGGAGGAGTCAGGGGTCACATGATCAGTGTCCTCCTTGTGTGCAGGACTGCTGTGATGGTTGTCATGGTGCTGGATGACTGAGGGTAAGTTTGTATGTGGGGTCAGGACGGGTTTACAGTGTGGATGTAGCAGAGCTGTAGTGTGTACAAGTTGGATGTAGCAGAGCCGTGTGTGAAAAGTGTATGGAGCGTAGCTGTGTGTGCACGAGGTGTGCAGAGCGGAGCCGTGTGTGTACGAGGTGTACGGAGCGGAGCTGTGTGTGTACGAGGTGTATGGAGTGGAGCCTTGTGTGTACGAGTTGGATGGAGCAGAGCCGTGTGTCTGTACGAAGAGGGCAATGATGGGGTGCGGAGAGGACACCCAGTTGTGAAATGGGTGTGGTCGGGGCGTGGCTTTAAAGTTGCCGTGGCGCGCTGTGCGCACCGCAACTTTCCTCGCTCGAATTGGGGGCGCCGTTTTGCAGTTCGCCTCAGGCAGCACAGAGGCTAGGTTCACCCCTGGGGACAGTACTGTACATAACAAGAGAGCACTGTAAAAAGGACAGCAATATACATTATAAAGGAGACTATGTACTGTAATATATACACATGTACGTGTGTGTGGCTATATATATATATATATATATATATATATATATATTTACAGTGCCTACAAGTAGTATTCAACCCCTGCAGATTTAGCTGGTTGACACATGCGGAATTAACTTGGCATTGTGACATTTGTACTGTAGATTAGCCTGGAAGTGGGAAATGCACTGCTGCAAAAATTTTTGTGTTAATTTTTTTTTTTTTTTTTTTTAAAACGTTAAAAGTTAATTCAGAGTGTCATTTATTATTCAACCCCTCAAACCACAAGAATTCTGTTTGGTCCCCCTAAAGTATTAAGAAGTAGTTCAGGCACCAAGAATAATGAGCTTCACATGTGTGGATTAATGATCTCTTTTGCCAGCCTTTTCTGACTATTTAAGACCCTCCCCAAACTTGTGAACAGCACTCATACATGGTCAACATGGGAAAGACAAAGGAGCATTCCAAGGCCATCAGAGACAAGATCGTGGAGGGTCACAAGGCTGGCAAGGGGTACAAAACCCTTTCCAAGGAGTTGGCCCTACCTGTCTCCACTGTTGGGAGCATCATCCGTAAGTGGAAGGCTTATGGAACTACTGTTAAGGGTATGCCACACTAAACAACATCGCTAACGGGATCACTAAAAAACGTCACTATTTAGCGATCCCGTTAGCGATGTTGTTGTGTGCGGCATCTACCAGCGACGTAGCCCCTGCTGTGATCTCGTTCATCACAGCGATCGTTCCGGACCCTATTTTTATCGTCGGCGTCCCGCTGGCGTCCCACTGGTAAGTATATATCGCTGAGTGTGGCACCTTTTTTTAGCGATTTAGCGGTACAAAAGTACCGCTAAAGTCGTTAAGGAGATCGCTAACCGCGATAGCGTCCTTAACGACATCGCTAAATTAGGCCACTACTAGCGATATTAAAACGATCCCGCTAGCGATCTCATTAGTATGCGATGTTAACGAGATCGCTAGCGGGATTGTTTAGTGTGGCATACCCTTTAGCTTTCCACGGCCTTGACAGCCTTTGAAAGTTTCCTCCCATGCCGAGGCAAGGCTTGTCCGAAGAGTCAAGGCTATCCCAAGGACAACAAGGAAGGAGCTCCGGGAAGATCTCATGGCAGTGGGGACATTGGTTTCAGTCAATACCATAAGTAACGTACTCCACCGCAATGGTCTCCATTCCAGACGAGCCCGTAAGGTACCTTTACTTTCAAAGCGTCATGTCAAGGCTCGTCTACAGTTTGCTCATGATCACTTGGAGGACTCTGAGACAGACTGGTTCAAGGTTCTATGGTCTGATGAGACCAAGATCGAGATCTTTGGTGCCAACCACACACGTGACGTTTGGAGACTGGATGGCACTGCATACGACCCCAAGAATACCATCCCTACAGTCAAGCATGGTGGTGGCAGCATCATGCTGTGGGGCTGTTTCTCAGCCAAGGGGCCTGGCCATCTGGTCCGCATCCATGGGAGGATGGATAGCACGGCCTACCTGGAGATTTTGGCCAAGAACCTCCGCTCCTCCATCAAGGATCTTAAGATGGGTCGTAATTTCATCTTCCAACAAGACAATGACCCAAAGCACACAGCCAAGAAAACCAAGGCCTGGTTCAAGAGGGAAAAAGTCAAGGTGTTGGAGTGGCCTAGTCAGTCTCCTGACCTTAACCCAATTGAAAACTTGTGGAAGGAGCTCAAGATTAAAGTCCACATGAGACACCCAAAGAACCTAGATAACTTGGAGAAGATCTGCATGGAGGAGTGGGCCAAGATAACTCCACAGACCTGTGCCGGCCTGATCAGGTCTTATAAAAGACGATTATTAGCTGTAATTGCAAACAAGGGTTATTCCACGAAATATTAAACATAGGGGTTGTATAATAATTGACCCACACTTTTATGTTTAAAATTTATTAAAATTCAACTGAGCAACATAACTTTTTGTTTTGTAAGATTTATGCTTCTGTTAATAAATCCTACTCTCGTTTGCAGTTTGAAGGCTCTAACTTATTTGCATCTTATCAAACCAGCTAAATCTGCAGGGGTTGAATACTACTTGTAGGCACTGTATGTAGCTTTGTCGCCATATATATTTATGTAGCTTTGTCGCCATAAAAGGAAGGAGGCCCAGACACATTTCTTGTACAGGGGCCCCAAGCTGTCAGTGTCCGCCCCTGCTTTAGTGACGCACTTTTTTGACACTTAGAATATTAGACAACACGGAATTAAACAATACCTTAATTCTAACTCACAGAATGTGGTATATACAATCAAATGTGTTGAATGCAATCTAATTTAGATCGGTTGTACCATGAGAAATTTAAAAGTGAGGATTTCAGTAGATTTTACTAACATTGTCTCCTTTTCTAGATCTAATCGTGCTATTTCTTCTGCATCAAAGCACTTTATTACTTGTCATGAAAGACGCACGACATCGTTTAGAGTATTCAGAATTGAAAGGATAATGAACTCACAGAGGGGAGGAGACATCAGGCGACAGCTGATGACCAGGCAGGCGTTCTAGTTATTCTACTTGAAAACCTGCTATCCTTCATGTTGAAATGTCCACAAAGAAACCCACATCCAGCTTGGCTTCACCTAGAGAGGGACACTAGCGGGTTAAACTCGGTCCGACAACTTTGTTTTTGTTTTCTTTTTCACAAATCATTAATAAACTCACCATATCCCATTTTTCAGTCATTAATCTCTGCCTGGAGGACGCTTGTTAAGCCACATAAAAATGTTAAAAAATTGGAGTACATTCCAAACCTACCCCTTTCCCTTTTGGCCATAATACTTGATTTCCCTATCCCTGAAACATGGACAAAGTCAGAAATTAAAAGGGTGGGAGACATTTATATCGGGGGTAAATTCCTAACTTTCAGTGAGATTAAAACCAAATATAGGTTGCCTTCCTCCGAGATAATTCTCTTTACCATGTTGAAGGATTGCATCATAGAAATAATATCTGGAAAATCTTGGAATTATGAAACTCTTTCATCACTTTTGTGCAATGCTAAAAACAAGC
This sequence comes from Oophaga sylvatica, assembly GCA_033576555.1. Classification (NCBI taxonomy): domain Eukaryota; kingdom Metazoa; phylum Chordata; class Amphibia; order Anura; family Dendrobatidae; genus Oophaga; species Oophaga sylvatica. Next base: position 31,634 of record JARQOD010001633.1, read on the forward strand.
ATATCTGGAGTCTAAGCAACTTGTATAGGCTTATAGCTGGGGATTCTAATGGCACAAAAAACGTTTACATGAAAAGGTGGGAGTCTGATTTAGGAGAAGACTTTCGGACTGAGCAATGGGACAGTGCTATTAACCCCTTTATGACCCAGCCTATTTTGACCTTAAAGACCTTGCCATTTTTTGCAATTCTGACCAGTGTCCCTTTATGAGGTAATAACTAAGGAACGCTTCAACGGATCCTAGCGATTCTGAGATTGTTTTTTCGTGACATATTGGGCTTCATGTTAGTGGTAAATTTAGGTCGATAATTTTTGCGTTTATTTGTGAAAAAAATGGAAATTTGGCGAAAATTCTGAAAATTTTATAATTTTCTAATTTTAAATTTTTATTCTGTTAAACCAGAGAGATATGTGCCACAAAATAGTTAATAAATAACATTTCCCACATGTCTACTTTACATCAGCACAATTTTGGGAACAACATTTTTTTTTTTTTGTTAGGAAGTTATAAGGGTTAAAAGTTGACCAGCGATTTCTCATTTTTACAGCAAAATTTACAAAACCATTTTTTTTAGGGACCACCTCACATTTGAAGTCACTTTGAGGGGTCTATATGGCAGAAAATACCCAAAAGTGACACCTTTATAAAAACTGCACCCCTCAAGCTACTCAAAACTACATTCAAGAAGATTATTAACCCTTCAGGTGCTTCACTAAACTAAAGCAACGTGGAAGGAAAAAATGGACATTTTAATTTTTCCAACAAAAATTTTCTTTTAGCATCAATTATTTCATTTTTACATGGGCATCAGGATAAAATGGATCCTAAAATTTGTTGGGCAATTTCTCCTGAGTACACAGATACCTCATATGTGGTCATAAACCACTGTATGGGCGCACGGCAGGGCTCAGAAGGGAAGGAGCGCCATTTGACTTTTTGAATGGAAAATATGCTGGAATATTTAGCGGTTGCCATGTCACATTTGGAGAGTCCCTGTGTGCCTAAACATTGGAGCTCCCCCACAAGTGACCCCATTTTGGAAACTAGACCCCCTAAGGAACTTATCTAGATGCATAGTGATCACTTTGAACCCCCAGGTGCTTCACAAATTGATCTGTAAAAAAAAGAAAGTATTTTTTTTTCACAAAAATTTTCTTTTAGCCTCAGTTTTTTCATTTTCACATGGGCAACAGTATAAATTGGATCCTAAAATTTGTTGGGCAATTTCTCCTGAATACACAGATACCTCATATGTGGTCATAAACCACTGTTTGGGCGCACGGCAGGGCTCAGAAGGGAAGGAGCGCCATTTGACTTTTTGAATAGAAAATATGCTGGAATATTTAGCGGTTGCCATGTCGCATTTGGAGAGTCCCTGTGTGCCTAAACATTGGAGCTCCCCCACAAGTGACCCCATTTTGGAAACTAGACCCCCTAAGGAACTTATCTAGATGCATAGTGAGCACTTTGAACCCCCAGGTGCTTCACAAATTGATCCGTAAATAAAAGATCCGTAAATAAAAGAAAGTACTTTTTTTTCACAAAAATTTTCTTTTAGCCTCAGTTATTTTCATTTTCACATGGGCAACAGTATAAATTGGATCCTAAAATTTGTTGGGCAATTTCTCCTGAGTACACAGATACCTCATATGTGGTCATAAACCACTGTTTGGGCGCACGGCAGGGCTCAGAAGGGAAGGAGCGCCATTTGACTTTTTGAATGGAAAATATGCTGGAATATTTAGCGGTTGCTATGTCGCATTTGGAGAGTCCCTGTGTGCCTAAACATTGGAGCTCCCCCACAAGTGACCCCATTTTGGAAACTAGACCCCCTAAGGAACTTATCTAGATGCATAGTGAGCACTTTGAACCCCAAGGTGCTTCACAAATTGATCCGTAAATAAAAGAAAGTACTTTTTTTTCACAAAAATTTTCTTTTAGCCTCAGTTATTTTCATTTTCACATGGGCAACAGTATAAATTGGATCCTAAAATTTGTTGGGCAATTTCTCCTGAGTACACAGATACCTCATATGTGGTCATAAACCACTGTTTGGGCGCACGGCAGGGCTCAGAAGGGAAGGAGCGCCATTTGACTTTTTGAATGGAAAATATGCTGGAATATTTAGCGGTTGCTATGTCGCATTTGGAGAGTCCCTGTGTGCCTAAACATTGGAGCTCCCCCACAAGTGACCCCATTTTGGAAACTAGACCCCCTAAGGAACTTATCTAGATGCATAGTGATCACTTTGAACCCCCAGGTGCTTCACAAATTGATCCGTAAAAAAAGAAAGTACTTTTTTTTCACAAAAATTTTCTTTTAGCCTCAGTTTTTTTCATTTTCACATGGGCAACAGTATAAATTGGATCCTAAAATTTGTTGGGCAATTTCTCCTGAGTACACAGATACCTCATATGTGGTCATAAACCACTGTTTGGGCGCACGGCAGGGCTCAGAAGGGAAGGAGCGCCATTTGACTTTTTGAATGGAAAATTAGCTCCAATCGTTAGCGGACACCATGTCGTGTTTGGAGAGCCCCTGTGTGCCTAAAGTTTAGAGCTCCCCCACAAATGACACCATTTTGGAAACTAGACCCCCTAAGGAACTTATCTAGATGCAAAGTGAGCACTTTGAACCCCCAGGTGCTTCACAGAAGTTTATAACGCAGAGCCGTGAAAATAAAAAATCTTTTTTTTTTCTCAAAAAATGATATTTTAGCCCACTATTTTTTATTTTCACAATGGTTACAGGAGAAATTGGACCCCAAAAGTTGTTGTTCAGTTTGTCCTGAGTACGCTAGTACCCCATATGTGGGGGGAACCATTGTTTGGGCACACGTCAGGGCTCAGAAGGGATATAGTGACGCTTTGAAATGCCGACTTGATGGAATGGTCTGCGGGCATCTTGTTACGTTTGCAGAGCCCCTGATGTGCCTAAACAGTAGAAACCCCCCACAAGTGACCCCATTTTGTAAACTAGACCCCCAAAGGAACTTATCCAGATGTGTGGTGAGCACCTTGAACCCCCAAGTGCTTCACAGAAGTTTATAATGCAGAGCCGTGAAAATAAAAAATCATTTTTATCCTCAAAAACTGATTTTTTAACCCGCAATTTTTTATTTTCACAAGGGTAACAGGAGAAATTGGACCACAAAAGTTGTTGTACAGTTTGTCCTGAGTACACTGGTACCCCATATGTGGGGGGAACCACTGTTCGGGCACACGTTGGGGCTCGGAAGGGAAGTAGTAACGTTTTGAAATGCCGACTTTGATGGAATGGTCTGCGGGCGTCATGTTAGGTTTGCAGAGCCCCTGATGTGCCTAAACAGTAGAAACTACCCACAAGTGACCCCATTTTGGAAACTAGACCCCGCAAATAACTTATCTAGATGTGTAGTGAGCACTTTGAACCTCCAAGGGCTACACAGAGGTTTATAACGCCCGGGCATGAAAATAAAAAAATCATATTTTTTCCACAAACATGATCTTTAGTCCCCAATTTTTTTATTTTCCCAATGTTAACAGGAGAAATTAGACCCCCAAAGTTGTTGTGCAATTTTTCCAGAGTACGCTGATACCCCATATGTGGGGGTAAACCAATGTTTGGGCATACGTCGGGGCTTGGAATAAAGGGAGCACTGTTTGACTTTTTGAACGCAAAATTTGCAGGAATCAATGGTGGCGCCATGTCGCGTATGGAGACCCCCTGATGTGCCTAAATAGTGGAAACCCCTCAATTCTAACTCCAACCCCAACACACCCCTAACCCCTACACACCCCTAACCCTAATACAAACCCTAACCATAACCCTAACCCCAACACACCCCTAACCCTAATCCCAACTCTAACCATAAACCTAACCACTAGCCTAACCCTAATCCCAACCCTAACCCCAAAACACCCCTAACACTTATCCTAACTCTAACCCTAACCACAAACCTAACCCTAATCCCAACCCTAACCCAAATTCCAACCCTAACCCAAATTCCAACCCTAACCCAAATTCTAACCCTAACCCTAAGGCTGGGTTCATATTGCGTTTTACCAGCCCGTTCAACACGTAGCGTTGACCGGCTGGTAATGGTATAGCATAACGCGATCGCGTTATGCTATACCCGCTAGCGCAGATGAATCATCAGATGATTCATCTGTGCTAGCGGTGATGGAGCCCAGATGCTGCAGCCCGTGTCCGAGGCTCTGTCACTGAATGACAGCACGTCGCGAACGCATGTGCACACAAATGGGGTGAATGGCAGCGTTAACGGACTGCGTTACACCGCGTTATACCGCAGTGAAACGCAGTCCATCTAACGGACTGCCATAATGCAATAAGAACCCAGCCTAACCCGGAGGCCCCTTGCACACGTTGCGGATTCACTTGCGGATTTTTCTAAAATCCGCAGGTAAAATGACCTGCCTTTTACCTGCGAATTTAGCGCAGATTTGCTGCGGTTTTTCCCTGCGGTTTTACAACTATAATGGAATAGGTGTAAAACCGCTGCGGAATCCGCACAAAGAATTGACATGCTGCGGATTTAAAACCGCAGCAAATCCGCGCTGAAAAATTTGCAGCATGTGCACAGCGTTTTTTTTTTTACCATTTATTTGCATTGTGTACTGTACATGGTTTCTGGATCTGCTGCGGATCAGCAGCGAAATCCGCTGCTGATCAGCAGCGAAATCCGCTGTGGATCAGCAGCGAAATCAGCTGCGGATCAGCAGCGAAATCCGCTGCGAATCAGCAGCGAAATCAGCTGCGGATCAGCAGCGAAATCAGATGCGGATCAGCAGCGAAATCCGCTGCGGATCAGCAGCGAAATCAGCTGCGGATCAGCAGCGAAATCCGCTGCGGATCACAGCGAAATCCGCTGCGGATCAGCAGCGAAATCAGCAGCGAATCCGCTGCGATCAGCAGCGAAATCCGCTGCGATCCCCAGCGAAATAAGCTGCGGATCAGCAGCGAAATCAGCGCGGATCAGCAGCGAAATCAGATGCGGATCAGCAGCGAAATCCGCTGCGGATCAGCAGCGAAATCAGTGCGGATCAGCAGCGAAATCCGCTGCGGATCAGCAGCGAAATCCGCTGCGGATCCAGCGAAATAGCTGCGGATCCGCAGCAAAATCCGCTGCAGATCAGAGGCGAAATCCGCTGCGGATCAGCGCGAAATCCGCTGCGGATCACAGCGAAATCCGCTGCGGATACCCAGCGAAATCCGCTGCGGATCAGCAGCGAAATCCACTGCGGATCAGCAGCGAAATCCGCTGCGGATCCCAGCGAAATCCTCTGCGGATCAGCAGCGAAATCCGCGCGGATCAGCAGCGAAATCCGCTGCGGATACGCAGCGAAATCCGCTCGCGCGAAATCGCAGCGAAATCCGCTGCGATCAGCAGCGAAATCCGCCGCGGATCAGCAGCGAAATCCGCACTGTGGACAGGCAAAGGAAAATAAAAAAATTATTATTTTATTTTGTCCCTACATTATGGACAGGGTGGGGGTTAATTTACTTTTATTTTGATCACTGTGAGAGTTTATCACAGTGATCAAAATAAATTGTAATTTGGAAGGCGCACTGCGCATGCGCCCGCCATTTTCCAAGATGGCAGCGCCCATGAAGAGTCCCGGGCGGCCGCCGGGACGGATCAAGAGGCCGCAGAAGACCGGAGGAGGTGAGTATATTGGCGGGGGGGTGATCGGAGGGCGGGGGGAGCGGAGCACACCGGAGGGGACAGGATCGGAGCGGCCAGCAGATGATAGTAACGGCGGTGACCGTTCGCCGCCATGAATCGGCGGCGGCGGCCGATCACCACCGTTACTCGGTGTGGGGAGGGTGGGAACACAGTGTCCAGCCATGGCCGATGCTATTGCTGCATCGGCCATGAATGGATTGTAATATTTCACCACTTTTCAGTGGTGAAATATTACTAATCGCTCTGATTGGCTGTTTCACTTTTAACAGCCAATCAGAGCGATCGCAACCACGTGGGGTTAAGCCACCCCCACTGTGGTGATGCGCAAGGGGTCCTGTGCCTGCGGGTCGGATGACCTTTCAGTGATTTCGGTCCCCCGACCCGCAGGAACATGATTTATAGCATGACGCCTACGTTGGCGTCATGGGTCGGGATGGCACAGGTTTTCATGACGCCAACGTAGGCGTCATGGGTCGGGAAGGGGTTAAAAATACCTATAGATCTAATATTTCAATGGCCCTCCATGAATGCCACTTCAAAGTGATGTCTAGATGGTATTATACCCCGATCAGGTTGTCGCACATTAATTCGGAACATTCCCCTTTGTGTTGGAGAGACTGCAGCCAACAGGGAAACCTCTATCATCATTTTTGGGGCTGTCCAAAAATTAAAGACCTTTGGTTTCAAGTCTCCCAGTCCCAACACATTGACCTCCTCACCAAAAATGTTCAAATTACTCCTGGGAGAGTGCTTCTGTCATTAGACATGGAACAATTTGACCCCTCAATTAGATATGTTATTATACATATTTTCTTGGTGGTCAAGATTACCTTGGCGCAATGGTGGAAAAAAACTGAGGTACCTAAATTTGCAGATATCTTAGATAGGATTTGTCAACACAGTGACCTGGAATGGAAATTTGCGGTTGTTAATAATAGTATTCATAAGTACTCAAAAAAATGGGAGATCTGGAACAGCAAGTTTTACGCTAAACAAACATGTTGAAACTTGTCTCTATGCTAATTGCTGTTTTAATTTATGCGTATTTAAAAGATGTATCTCTTTCTGAGGAGTTCCTCATAAGATGGTCTGACGAATGCTATTGTATTGATATTTTATTTTTTTTTATATCCTCTTCAAACAATGTTTGGTAATGTTTGAGGGTTCTCTAATTTTATTGTTCCCTTTACCTATATAAGGTATACCCTACTTACCCATTTTCCATTCTGTTTCCCTTCCTGTTCTTAATACTAAATTAATAAAAATATTTAAAAGAAATGTCCACAAAGAAAATATGTTTAATTTTTAATGGTTCGGACTCTACAGTGTATCTAAATGGAGCCTAGAGAATGGATTCAAAGTATCCAAACACATCATTGAATGGAATTACATTAAAAAATTATAATTTTATTCAAAAGTTTAGTACACATAGTAAAACATCATGAATCAACGATAGCATGAAACATGTAAGGAGAGATAAACAAGAGGAAAAATACTCAAGCAAGATAAGAGTGGTGGGTGGAATAGTAACAGGCTAAGGGTAAGTATGTAGCAATGTATTAACCCCTTCCCGACCCATGACGCCTACGTAGGCGTCATGAAAACCTGTGCCATTACGACATGTGACGCCTACGTAGGCGTCATGGTATAAATCGCGCTCTTGCGGGTCAGGTGACCGGGGTCACTGAAAGGTCACCCGACCCGCAGGCACAGGACTCTTTGTGCTTCACCCCGGGGGGGTGGCTTTGCTCCCCCCCGTGGCTACGATCGCTCTGATTGGCTGTTGAAAGTGAAACAGCCAATCAGAGCGATTGTAATATTTCACCAATGAAACAATCCAGCCATGGCCGATACTGCAATATCATTGGCCATGGCTGGAGACAGTAATATGACCCCCCCACACCGACTGACGGCGGCGATCTGCCGCAGTCATCACAATCTGCTCCCCCTCTGCTTCCCTCCGCTTGCCCCTGCCATCCGATCACCCTCCCTCACCTCCCCCAGAAACTTAGGACTCCCGGTGTCCCTCCCGGTGTCCTTCCTCGCTCCTGCATGGGTGCCGCCATCTTCCAAAATGGTGGGCGCATGCGCAGTGCGACCGCCGAATCGGACGGCAGATTCATTCATTCAGGGATATTTTGATCACTGTGATAAACTATATCACAGTGATCAAAATAATAAAAATAGTAAATAACCCCAACTTTATCACCCCCATAAGTAGGGACAAATAATAAAAAATATATATATATGTGTATATATATATATATATATATATATATTAATCTATTAGGGTTAGGGTTAGTGTTAGAATTAGGGTTAGGGATAGAGTTAGGGTTAGAATTAGGGTTAGGGTTTAAATTAGGTTAGCGTTGGAATTAGGGTTGGAATTAGGGTTAAGATTATGGTTAGGGGTGTGTTGGGTGTTATGTTTTGGTAGCTGAGGAGGCAGGAGCAAAAAACCGCATAGGCAGCCTAACACCAGAGAGGTTGAAAACTAATAGGTTGCAGACCCCTAAACTAACCGCACAACTAGAAGCAGCCGTGGAGCGTACCTATGGTGGTCCTAGACGCCTCGGCACAGCCGTAGAGATAGCTATCCCTGAAGATGGAAAGAGGAAAGCTAACTGCCTCGGAGTAGACCCCAAAAGATTAGGAAGCCCCCAAACATATAATGACGGTTAGACAAGATGAAAATACGAACACAGACAGAAAATAGATTGAGCAAATGCTGGGGCCCAAAACTGTCTAGATGGTAAAGCACAGGAGAGAATACTGTCTGCAACCCAGAAAACCCTAGGAAAAACTCCAACACTTCTGAATCCAAAAACACTGAGACCACACGGTCTTGACCACCTATATCAGATCTCTGGTGTGGACACGTAGCTACCCAGCAGTAAGATAACACAATAACTGAGCAAATGAACAAATACAAAAAACAAATGGAGACCAGCCAAAGCCCCCATAGGGGACTCGGATGAAGACAAAAAGCAATGCAGCAAAAAGCAAGGAATTCAAACCACAGTAAAAAAAACTGAGACTTATCTGAAAGCAAGCAGGAGACAGCAGGAAAGCAAGCTGAATTCCAACCTAAACCAGGAAGAACAATTGATCACCGGCGAGGATCATGGGAGGTCAGCTCACTTATAACAGGCCAGTCAGTACCACCTGACAACCACTCATTATCATCAGGTGTAGGACTCTTGGTATTCAACATAGGTTCAATACCCTCAGCAACCACCAGAGGGAGCTTCAGCTCCGAAGTTGTCTCCAAAACGTTCACAACAGTACCCCCCCTTGAGGAGAGGTCACCAAACCCTCACTTGTGCCACCAGGACGATCAGGATGAGCTCGGTGATAGGCACGGACCAGTCTTTCAGCATGAATTTCAGAAGCAAACACTCAAGAATTGTCCTCCTGACCATAGCCTTTCCACTTCACAAGTACTGGAGTCTCCGCCTGGCCAAACGAGAATCCAATATCTTCTCAACCACATACTCTAAATTGCCCTCAACCAAAACAGGATCAGTAGGCACAGCCATAGGAACCACTGGCTCGACAAATCTCTTCAATAAAGATTTGTGAAATACGTTGTGAATCTTGAATGTTCCTGAAAGAAGCAAACAGAAGGAAACGGGATTAATAATCTCCACGATCTTATAAGGTCCAATGAACCTTGGCTTAAATTTTGGAGACGCGACCCTCATAGGGATATTTTTTGAGGACAACCAAACCAAGTCACCCATTTTAAATCGAGGACCATCAGTCCTATGCCGGTTGGCAAACCGCTGGGCCTTCTCCTGAGAGAGAGACAGCTTATCCACTACTTGATCCCAAATCAGCTGCATTCTCTCCACAATAGAGTCAACACCAGGATAGACAGAAGCCTCCACCTGCCCTGAAGCAAATCGAGGATGAAACCCGAAATTGCAGAAAAATGGAGACATCAAGGTGGCAGAACTAGCCCTATTATACAAAGCAAACTCAGCCAAAGGCAAAAAAGAGAGCCAGTCATCTTGATCAGCAGACACAAAACATCTCAAATAAGTCCCCAAGGTCTGGTTTGTTCTCTCAGTTTGTTCATTGGTCTGAGGGTGGAATGCAGAGGAAAAAGACAGCTGAACTCCCAGTTTGGAACAAAATGTCCTCCAAAATCTGGAAACAAACTCGACTCATCTGTCAGACACAATGTTCTCTGGAACGCCGTGCAACCGAACCACCTGTTGAAAAAACAAGGGCACCAACTCGAAGGAGGATGGCAACTTAGGAAGTGGCACAAGATGTATCATCTTGGAAAACCTATCACAGATTACCCAAATAGCGGTCATTCTCTGAGAGACAGGGAGGTCGGAAATAAAATCCATAGAGATATGGGTCCATGGCCTCTTGGGCACAGGCAATGGCATTAACAAACCACTAGAACGAGAGCAAGGTTTGGACCGAGAATAAGTTCCACAGGACTGCACAAAGTCCCTGATGTCACGAGACAAAGTGGGCCACCAAAAGGACCGACTCACTAAATCTCTGGTACCAAAAATACCAGTATGGCCGACCAACGTGGAGCAATGAATCTCAGACATCACATTCTTCCTCCACTGGTCTGGGACAAAATCTCCCAGCAGGGCAACGTTCAGGTTTATCCTCATGAAATTTCTCCAAGGCCAGTCTCAAATTGGGCGAGATAGCGGAAAGAACCACACCCTCCTTCAGAATAACAGCAGGCTCAGTTACCTCAGGAGAATCCAGAAAGAAACTCCTCGAGAGGGCATCCGCCTTAACATTCTTAGTGCCCGGGAGAAAAAAGACCACAAAATTAAAACGTGTGAAAAACAAGGCCCACCTGGCCTGTCTAGGATTAAGTCGCTTGGCTGATTAAAGATAAACCAGGTTCTTATGATCCGTGAGGACCACCACCTGATGCTTGGCTCCTTCCAGCCAATGTTTCCACTCCTCAAAAGCCAACTTCATGGCCAATAACTCCCGAAAACCCACATCATAATTACGTTCCGCTGGGGAAAATTTTCGAGAGAAAAAGGCACAAGGGTTAATCTTAGAGGTCTCCGGATCCCTTTGGGACAAAACGGCTCCTGTACCAATCTCAGAAGCATAAACCTCCACCTGAAATGGTAGAGAAACATCAGGTTGGCACAGAACAGGGGCAGAAGTGAATCTCCGCTTAAGCTCCTGAAACGCAGAAACTGCCTCAGGAGACCAATTCACTACATCAGAACCCTTCTTGGTCAAATCAGTCAGTGGCTTCACAACACCAGAGAAATTAGCTATAAATTTACGATAAAAATTAGCAAAACCCCAAAATCTCTGAAGAGCCTTCAATGTAGTGGGTTGAACCCAATCACAAATGGCCTGAACTTTGACCGGGTCCATTTCAATAACAGACTGAGGCAAAATGAATCTCAGAAATGAAACCTTCTGTACGCCAAAAAGACATTTTGATCCCTTCACATACAATGCGTTTTCTCTCAAAATCCAGAATACAGTCCGAACATGTTCCACATGAGAATCCCAGTCATTGGAAAAAATCAAGATATCGTCCAAATAAACAATCAGAAATTTGTCCACGAAATCCCAGAAAATATCATTCATAAAGGATTGGAAGACGGAAGGGGCATTAGTGAGCCCAAAAAGCATCACTAGGTACTCAAAGTGCCCCTCTGGGTATTAAACGCCGTCTTCCATTCATCTCCGTGCTTGAGGCGAATAAGATTATATGCCCCCCTAAGGTCAAGTTTGGTAAACCAACAAGCACCCTTCACTCTGGAAAATAGGTCAGAAATCAAGGGTAACGGATATTGATATTTAACAGTGATCTTATTCAGGAGACGATAATCAATACACAGCTTCAATGAGCCATCCTTCTTGGCCACAAAGAAAAAGCCGGCACCCAAAGGTGAAGAGGATGATCTGATATGACCCTTCTCTAAAGACTCTTTGATATAAGATCGCATAGCCTCATGCTCAGGTACAGATAAATTAAAGAGCCGACCCTTGGGAAATTTACAACTGGGTACTAAGTCAATAGCGCTATCATAACTCCTATGAGGAGGTAAGGATGCAGACTTACTCTCACTAAACACATCAGAAAAATCAGTAAATAGTCAGGAACATCTTGAGACTGGGGGGGCAGAAAAAACAGGAGTGTCAGCACGAACATACTTACAACCCCAACTGGTCACAGACATAGACTTCCAATCCAAAACAGGATTGTGAGTCTGTAACCAAGGAAAACTCAGTACAACAATGTCATGTAAATTATGTAACACCAAAAATTTGCAATTCTCTTGGTGGTCTGGGTCAGCCCGCATTATCACCTGGGTAGAAAACTTGGGTTTATTCTCCGCCAAGGGGGTAGAATCAATGCCCAGCAAAGGAATAGACTTCCACAGGGGTATCATAGGAAAACCACAACGTTTGGCAAAATCAAAATCCATCAGGTATATAGCTGCTCCGGAATTAACAAAAGCCTGAGCTGAAAATGTGGACATGGAGCAAATCAAGGTAACAGTCAACAGAAATTTAGTCTGAACACTACCCAAAACAAATGAGCGCGCAAAACGTTTTCCCCGCTTGGGGCAGACGGAAATAGCATGAGAAGCGTCACCACAATAGTAGCACAACTTATTACGCTTACAAAATTCATGACGCTGTTCTCCAGAAATCACTCCATCACACTGCATACGAACATAGACAGAAAATAGATTGAGCAAACACTGGGGCCCAAAACTGTCTAGATAGGACAGCACAGGAGAGAATACTGTCTGCAACCCAGAAAAACCCTAGGAAAAACTCCAACACTTCTGAATCAAAAAACACTGAGACCACACGGTCTCGACCACCCATATCAGATCTCTGGTGTGGACACCTAGCTACCCAGCAGTAAGATATCACAATAACTGAGCAAATGAACAAATACAAAAAACGAACGGAGACCAGCCAAAGCCCCCCATAGGGGACTCGGCTGAAGACAAAAAGCAATGCAGCAAAAAGCAAGGAATTCAAACCACGGTAAAAAAAAAACTGAAAGACTTATCTGAAAGCAAGCAGGAGACAGCAGGAAAGCAAGCTGAATTCCAACCTAAACCAGGAAGAACAATTGATCACCGGCGAGGATCATGGGAGGTCAGCTCACTTATACCAGTCCAGTCAGTACCACCTGACAACCACTCGTTATCATCAGGTGTAGGACTTTTGGGATTCAACATAGGTTCAAACCCTCAGCAACCACCAGAGGGAGCTTCAGATCCGAAGTCGTCTCCAAAACGTTCACAACAGTTGGGGTTAGGGTTGGTATTAGGGTTGCAATTAGGGCTAGGGTTGGAATTAGGGTTAAGATTAGGGTTAGGGGTGTGTTGGGTTAGGGTTGGGATTAGTGTTAGGCTTGTGGTTAGGGTTGGGATTAGTGTTAGGGGTGTGTTGGGGTTAGGGTTATGGTTAGGGTTGGGATTAGGGTTAGGGTTGGAGTTAGAATTGGGGGGTTTCCACTGTTTAGGCACATCAGGGGGTCTCCAAACGCAACATGGCGCCACCATTGATTCCAGCCAATTTTGCGTTCAAAAAGTCAAATGGTGCTCCTTCCCTTCTGAGCTCTGCCATGCGCCCAAACAGTGGTTTACTCCAACATATGGGGTATCAGCGTACTCAGGACAAATTGCACAACAACTTTGGGCATCTAATTTCTCCTGATACCCTTGGGAAAATAAAAAATTTGGGGCTAAAATATTATTTTTGCGGAAAAAAATGATTTTTTTATTTTCACGGCTCTGCATTATAAATTTCTATGAAGCACTTGGGGGTTCAAAGTGCTCACCACACATCTAGATAAGTTTCTTGAGGGGTCTAGTTTCCAAAATGGGGTCAGTTGTGGGGGTTTCTACTGTTAAAGCACATCAGGGGCTCTCCAAACGTAACATGACGCCCGCAGACCATTCCATCAAAGTCTGCATTTCAAAACGTCACTACTTCCATTCCGAGCCTCGACGTGTGCCCAAACAATGGTTCCCCCCACATATGGGGTACCAACGTACTCAGAACAAACTGTACAACAACTTTTTGGGTCCACTTTCTCCTGTTACCCTTGTGAAAATAAAAAATTGCGGGCTAAAAAAAATCATTTTTGAGGAAAAAAATTTTTTTTTATTTTCACAGCTCTGTGTTATAAACTTTTGTGAAGCACTTGGGGGTTCAAAGTGCTCACCACACACCTAGATAAGTTCCTTGGGGGTCTGGTTTCCAAAATGGGGTAATTTGTGGGGGGTTTCCACTGTTTAGGCACATCAGGGGCTCTGCAAACGTAACATGACGCTGCAGACCATTCCATCAAAGTCTGCATTTCAAAACGTCACTACTTCTCTTCCCAACCCCGACATGTACCCACACAGTAGTTTTCTCCCACATATGGGGTATCAGCGTACTCAGGACAAATTGTTCAACAACTTTTGGGGTCCAATTTCTCATGTCACCCTTGGTAAAATAAAAAGTTGGGGACTAAAAGATCATGTTTGTGGAAAAAATATGATTTTTTATTTTCACGGCTCTGCGTTATGAACTTGTGTGAAGCACTTGGGGGGTTCAAAGTTCTCACTACAGATCTAGATAAGTTCCGTAGGGGGTCTAGTTTCTAAAATGGGGTCACTTGTGGGGGGGGGTTTCCACTGTTTAGGCACATCAGGGGCTCTCCAAACGCGACATGGCGTCCAATCTCGATTCCAGCCAATTTTGGTTTGAAAAAGTCAAATGGCGCTCCTTCCCTTTCGAGCTCAGCCATGCGCCCAAACAGTGGTTCCCCCCACATATGGAGTATCAGCGTATTCAGGACAAATTGGACATCAACTTTTATGGTCCAATTTCTCCTGTTACCCTTGGGAAAATAAAAAATAGGATTTTTTAATTTCATGCCCGGGCATTATAAACTTGTGTGAAGCACTTGGGGGTTTAAAGTTCTCACCACAGAGCTAGATAAGTTCCTTAGGGGGTCTAGTTTACAAAATGGGGTCACTTGTGGGGGGTTTCCACTGTTTAGGCACATCAGGGGCTCTGTAAATTGAACATGACACCCATCAAAGTCTGCATTCCAAAACGTCATTACTTCCTTTCTGAGCCCTGACGTGCGCCCAAACAGTACCCCCCCACACACACATATGGGGTACTCAGGACAAATTGGACAACAACTTTTGGGGTCCAATTTCCTTGGGAAAAATCAAAAATTTGGTACTAAAAAATCATTTTTGTGGAATTTTTTTTTTCACAACCAGGCATTATAAACTTTAGTGAAACACTTGGTGGTTTCAAAGTGCTCACAATAGATCTAGATAAGTTCCTTAGGGGGTCTAGTTTCCAAAATGGTGTCAGTTGTGGGGGGGTTTCCACTGTTTAGGCACATCAGGGGCTCTCCAAACGCAACATGGCGTCCAATCTCAATTCCAGCCAATTTTGGTTTGAAAAAGTCAAATGGCGCTCCTTCCCTTCCGAGCCCTGCCGTGCACCCAGACAGTGGTTTTCCCCCACATATGGGGTATCGGTGTACTCAGAAGAAATTGCAAAACAATTTTATCTGTCTATTTTCTCCTTTTAACATTGTAAAAATAAAAAATGTTTGTAAAAGATCATTTTTGTGACTAAAAAGTTAAATGTTGCTTCAGCTCCTGTGAAGCACCTGAAGGGTTAATAAACTTCTTGAATGTGGTTTTGAGTACCTTGAGGGGTGCAGTTTTTAGAATGGTGTTACTTTTGGGTATTTTCAGCCATATAGACCCCTCAAACTGACTTCAAATGTGAGGTGGTCCCTAAAAAAATGGTTTTGTAAATTTTTTTGTAAAAATGAGAAATCGCTGGTCAACTTTTAACCCTTATAACTTCCTAACAAAAAAAAATTGTTTCCAAAATTGTGCTGATGCAGAGTAGACATGTGGAAAATGTTATTTATTAACTATTTTGTGTCACATAATTCTCTGGTTTAACAGAATAAAAATTCAAAATTTGAAAATTGCAAAATTTTCAAAATGTTTGCCAAATTTCCGATTTTTTCACAAATAAACGCAAAACTTATTGACCTAATATTACCACTAACATGAAGCCCAATACGTCACGAAAAAACAATCTCAGTATCGCTAGGATCCGTAGAAGCGTTCCTGAGTTATTACCTCATAAAGGGACACTGGTCAGAATTGCAAAAAATAGCCAGGTCATTAAGGTCAAAATAGGCTGGGTCATGAAGGGGTTAAATAGGTCCTATCCCAAGACGCAAGGTGCAATGCTAAAAATAAAGTACATGTAGTGCAGATTGCAAAAGCCATTCAAGACAACCATAAAATTAGTAAATTAAGACTTACCATAGTGTAAGTGCCCGTCCACGGTACCACAGACGCGCGTTTCGCAGATGTACTTTCTCAAGGGGAGTGTGTCTAATCTTACCTCATAATGTCTGTTATATCATCTCACCAGAGAAGCAACAAATCATGTGCTGCGCATGTCACCTCCATCCCCGGGTCCCAGGTGCATTGCATTCGGGCACTCTGCTCCGGCGTGTGTGGAGGAAATGCCTCCATGACGTCATTGACACAGGTCAGTGGATGGAAGAGACCTTTAGGCAATGCAGAGACATCATGCGCATGCACGTGCGAAACGCCATTTCTCTAAAGCCAAGTGATCGCGGCCATTTTGGAGTGTATATCGGGCGTAATGTGCATGCGCAACCAAGTCTATTGACCTCGGCCAATTTGGATTGCATAAATGTGGCACGCTGTCAGTGTGAGGGCCAGGGCAAAGTGGGTGAAAAAACGCATAATGCAAAGAAAAAGATCCATCAAAATGGAAGTCAATATGATAATGGGATAATAAAGGAAATATTATACAGTGGGTTCAGAAAGTATTCATACCCCTTTAAATTTTTCACTCTTTGCTTCATTGCAGCCATTTGGTAAATGCAAAAAAGTTCATTTTTTTCTCATTAATGTACACTCTGCACACCATCTTTACTGGAAAAAAAACAGAAATGTAGAATTTATTAAAAAAAGAAAAACTGAAATATCACATGGTCATAAGTGTTTAGACCCTTTGCTCAGTATTGAGTAGAAGCACCCTTTTGAGCTAGTACAGCCATGAGTCTTCTTGGGAATGATGCAACAAGTTTTTGGGGATTTGGGGATCCTCTAACATTCTTCCTTGCAGATCCTCTCCAGTTCTGTCAGGTTGGTGTCACGGGTGTGTCGCCACGAAGATCGTCACGATTACACAGCCTGACTTCTCGCAGCTGAGTTTTTGGTGCTTTGTGTTTTTCGGCAGTGAGGGAGTTAATTCTCTCTCTCTGTGCTAGATGAGGTCCTGCCTCGCCCAGCTGCAGTCAATGCTGCAGTAGTGGGACTCCTTCAAATACCTGCCGGTCTGTTAGGGAAGTTGTCGGTGAAAGCATTCCTTGCAGACAAACAGAGCGGCTCGTGGTATTTTGGAGTTTGGAGTGAAGTGTACTTGGTGTGGTTTTTTCCCTTCCTCGCTTTATCATTTATCTCCTTACCCGTTGGTGTTTCCTCTGTTGTTGTGGTGTGAGTTTTTGTATGCAAGGTGGTTTTTGGTTTTCCCTTGTACTGTCTCGTTCGTCTAGTACTGTATGTTGGCTTATATTATCCTGTCCCCTCTTGTTGTGATCGGGGTCCTTCTCAGGACTAGATTACTGAGGTTCAGGGATCCTCAGGAGGTAGGGGTTACGCTGGCGGCCTGGACCTCTGTACCTTTAACAGTACCTCCAGGTAGAGGGATTAGTCAGGGCCCCAGCTTAGGGTCAGCTTAGGCCCCTGACCTCCTGTACGCAGAGACAGCGTGACATTTTCACCGACCGACAAAAGATTCTCTCCAGCTACCATGGATCCAGTAGCCAGTCTAGCTCGGCAGTTGCAGAGTTTGTCCATGGGCTGGCGGACGTTAAGTCCAAGGTTTTGTATCCCCTGGAGAAAGCCGGACCAGAACCTAAAGTAGCTCTCCCTGACAGGTTCACTGGGGGGCGGGACAAGTTTTTTGTTTTCCGGGAGGCATGTAAATTGTACTTTCGGCTGCGGCCTCGGTCATCGGGGAGTGAAGAACAAAGGGTGGGAATTGTCATCTCGCTCCTACAAGGGGACCCACAATCATGGGCGTTCTCTCTTCCCCCGGGCTCCCCGGCTCTCCAGTCAGTGGATAGGTTTTTTGTTGCTCTGGGTCTCGTATATGATGACCCGGATCGGATCTCCCTTGCTGAATCTAAGTTACGTAGGATCCAGCAGGGAGATCGTCCGGCGGAGGAATTCTGTTCGGAGTTCCGTAGGTGGGCCACGGACACCCAGTGGAATGACCCGGCTCTTAGGAGCCAGTTTTGTCAAGGTTTATCTGATAAATTAAAGGATGTGTTGGCACAGTATGACCCTCCCGCGTCACTGGAAGCCGCTATGGCCCTTGCTATTCGCATTGACAGACGGCTTCAGGAGAGGTGCGGGGTAACTCCGCCCTCTGTGATGACTCCACCTTCTTCAAGGGTTCCTTATATGGAGGTTCGCCTGGTCAGTCCAGAGGAGCCTATGCAATTAGGAGGGACATCATTCCGGGGGAGGGGACCGGCGGTGCGCCACAAGACAGGAAGGTGTTTCTTCTGCGGGAGAAAGGGACATTTTATTGGGGGGTGTCCATCCCGTCCTTTGCAGAGTAAAGGGTCGTCGGAAAACTATTGATCCCAGGTTGTGTGGTGGACGGCAATCTGGGAGTAGGTATTTCGTCCCTAGGTTGGTCTCAGTTTCTCGTACCGGCGGAGGTGGTGGTGGGTACGAGAACTGAGAGGATATCTGTTCTTCTGGATAGTGGGGCCGGGGCTAATCTGGTGGACGCTCGGTTTGCCTGGGTTCAAGGTATGCGATTGAGTGTGTTGGCTAAACCCATCCCCATATTCTCGATCGACGCCAGGCCTCTCGGTCAGGGAAGTTTTTTGCAAGAGGTGCATAACGTAAAACTTCAAGTGAGGGCGATACATAAAGAACTGTTGTCTTGTTACGTGTTGGAGGGTCTTCCCACTCCTATAGTGTTGGGCCTTCCTTGGTTAACTAAGCATAACCCAGTTATTAATTGGCAATCCAGAGAGATAAGCCAATGGAGTGAATTCTGTAATAAAAACTGCATGAATACGGTCATTGGTGCGGTCACTCCTAGGGTCTTACCTCCATTTCTGGCGGACTTTGAGGATGTATTCTCGGAGAAAGGGTGTCAGGAACTACCTCCTCATCGCGTGCATGACTGTTCTGTAAAACTGCTCCCTGAGGCCAAGTTACCTAAATCTAGGTTGTATAACCTATCTGGTCCTGAGAGGCAGGCCATGAAAGATTATATTTCTGAAAGTCTGGCTAAGGGGCATATTAGACCTTCATCTTCCCCGGTGGCCGCGGGGTTCTTCTTTGTGAAGTAGAAAGATGGAGGCCTACGCCCTTGCCTGGATTTCCGTGAACTTAATCGGATTACAGTCCGAGATCCGTATCCGCTCCCACTTATTCCCGATCTCTTCAATCAGATCGTGGGCGCCAAATGGTTCTCTAAGTTGGATCTCAGGGGGGCATACAATCTGATTAGGATGAAGGAGGGGGATGAGTGGAAGACGGCGTTTAACACTCCGGAGGGGCATTATGAGAACCTTGTCATGCCATTCGGTCTGACTAATGCCCCGGCAGTGTTCTAACACTTTGTAAATGACATTTTTCGCCGCCTGGTGGGACAGTTTGTTGTCATATATCTGGATGATATCTTAATTTACTCGCCGGATCTTGTGTCTCATCAGGAGCATGTTAGGCAGGTGTTACAGATCTTGCGGGATAATAAACTGTACGCCAAATGGGAAAAGTGTGTGTTCGCCGTACAGGAACTCCAGTTTTTAGGCTTCCTGGTTTCAGCGTCCGGTTTTTGTATGGACCCTGGGAAAGTGCAGGCAGTTCTTGAGTGGGATCTGCCAGAGAATCTTAAGGCTCTACAACGTTTCCTGGGGTTTGCTAATTATTACCGGAAATTCATTCGTAATTTCTCGTCCATGGTTAAACCTCTCACAGACATGACAAAAAAGGGGACGGATTTTTCTAGGTGGTCTGACAAGGCTTGTCAAGCATTCTCCTCCTTGAAAAAATGTTTTGCCTCGGCACCCATACTCATTCAACCTGATGCGTCACAGCCGTTCATTGTAGAGGTAGACGCTTCCGAGGTAGGGGTGGGAGCAGTATTGTCACAAGGTTCGTCCCCTGGTAAGTGGCATCCGTGCGCCTTTTTCTCTAAAAAATTGTCGTCCACTGAGAGGAATTACGATGTCGGCAATAGGGAACTCTTGGCCATTAAGTTAGCTTTTGAGGAGTGGCGCCATTTTTTGGAGGGGGCAGTCCATCCGGTCACCGTCATCACCGATCACAAGAACCTGCTATATCTGGAGTCCACAAAACGTCTGAATCCCAGACAAGCTAGGTGGTCGTTGTTTTTTACCAGGTTTAATTTTGTCGTCACATATCGTCCTGGGTCAAAAAATGTAAAGGCGGATGCCTTATCTCGTAGTTTCCCTGGGGCCGGGAATACGGATGACCCGGTTCCTATCCTTCAGGAGGGGGTGGTGGTGTCGGCAGTATGCTCTGAGCTTGAGGAGGAGGTGTTGGAGGCTCAGGGGGACGCCCCTGTTGGACCTCCAGGGAGACTGTTTGTTCCAGATCAGTTGCGACAAAAGGTGATCGAGGCACACCATAACTCAGCTTTGGCAGGACACCCAGGGAGTAAAGCAACTGTGGATCTCCTCTCGCGTCGGTTTTGGTGGCCTAACTTACATAGGGAGGTGGTAACTTTTGTCGCGTCCTGTGGGGTTTGTGCGCGCTCTAAGACCCCACATACCCGTCCGTCTGGGGCTCTCTTACCTTTGAAGATCCCGGAGCGTCCTTGGACTCATCTGTCTATGGACTTTATTACGGACCTCCCGCCGTCTTCGGGTTAAAACGGTCATACTTGTTGTAGTGGACAGGTTCAGCAAGATGGCACATTTTATCGCTCTTCCTGCTCTTCCTAATGCTAAAACTCTTGCGCAGGTGTTCATTGAGGAGATTGTGAGGCTTCACGGGTTACCCTCCGATGTGGTGTCTGATCGGGGGTCTCAGTTTGTGTCCAAATTCTGGAAGGCATTTTGTACACGGCGGGGGATGCATTTATCGTTTTCATCGGCTTTTCATCCTCAGACCAATGGTCAGACGGAACGTCTGAACCAGAGCTTGGAGACATATCTCCGGTGTTTTGTGTCAGAGAACCAGGAGGACTGGGCTTCTTTCTTACCTCTGGCAGAGTTTGCTCTTAATAATAGGCGGAGCGAGTCCACTGGTAAGTCCCCGTTTTTTGGGGCATATGGTTTTCACCCCCAGTTTTGTACTTTCAGTAGGGGGGCTCTTCGGTGGTTCCTGAGGAGGAACGATTTTCGTCATCACTCACTTCAGTATGGAGAGGGGTGCTGAATAATCTGAATACTATGGGGAACCGATACAAACGTATGGCTGATAGGAGGAGAGTGTCTGGTCCGGACCTAAGTGTGAACGATCGGGTATGGTTGTCTACCAAGAATATAAAACTTAAGGTTCCCTCCTGGAAACTGGGTCCCAGGTTCATCGGGCCGTACAGGATCAGTTCTATAATTAATCCGGTGGCATTCCGTCTTGACCTCCCTCCTACGTTTAAAATTCACAACGTGTTCCACAGATCGTTGCTTAAGAGGTATGTGGCGCCGGTGATACCGTCACCTTTACCTCCTCCTCCAGTGGTGGTCAATGGTAACTTGGAGTTTCAGGTATCGAAAGTCATCGATTCACGCTTTAATCGCCGGTCCCTTCAGTACCTGGTTCATTGGAAGGGGTATGGTCCTGAGGAGAGGATGTGGGTTCCTGCGTCGGATATTAACGCAGACCGATTAATTCGGGCCTTCCACACGACTCACCCGGATAAACCTGGCCTGAGGGTCCGGAGGCCCTTCGTAGAAGGGGGGGTACTGTCACGGGTGTGTCGCCACGAAGATCGTCACGATTACACAGCCTGACTTCTCGCAGCTGAGTTTTTGGTGCTTTGTGTTTTTCGGCAGTGAGGGAGTTAATTCTCTCTCTCTGTGCTAGATGAGGCCCAGCCTCACCCAGCTGCAGTCAATGCTGCAGTAGTGGGACTCCTTCAAATACCTGCCGGTCTGTTAGGGAAGTTGTCGGTGAAAGCATTCCTTGCAGACAAACAGAGCGGCTCGTGGTATTTTGGAGTTTGGAGTGAAGTGTACTTGGTGTGTTTTTTTCCCTTCCTCGCTTTATCATTTATCTCCTTACCCGTTGGTGTTCCCTCTGTTGTGGTGTGAGTTTTTGTATGCAAGGTGGTTTTTGATTTTCCCCTTGTACTGTCTCGTTCGTCTAGTACTGTATGTTGGCTTATATTATCCTGTCCCCTGTTGTTGTGATCGGGGTCCTTCTCAGGACTAGATTACTGAGGTTCAGGGATCCTCAGGAGGTAGGGGTTACGCTGGCGGCCTGGACCTCTGTACCTTTAACAGTACCTCCAGGTAGAGGGATTAGTCAGGGCCCCAGCTTAGGGTCAGCTTAGGCCCCTGACCTCCTGTACGCAGAGACAGCGTGACAGTTGGATGGTGAGCGTTGGTGGACAGCCATTTTCAGGTCTCTCCAGAGATGCTCAATTGGGTTTAGGTCAGGGCTCTGGCTGGACCAGTCAAGAATGGTCACAGAGTTGTTCTGAAGCCACCCTTTGTTATTTTAGCTGCGTGCTTAGGGTCATGGTCTTGTAGGAAGGTGAACCTTCATCCAAGTCTGAGGTCTAGAGCACTCTGGAAGAGGTTTTCATCCAGGATATCTCTGTACTTGGCTGCATTCATGTTTCCTTCAATTACAACCAGTCGTCCTGTTCCTGCAGCTGAAAAACACCCTATAGCATGATGCTGCCACCACCATGTGTCACTTTTGGGATTGTATTGGGCAGATGATGAGCAGTGCCTGGTTTTCTCCACACATACCGCTTAGAATTATCACCAAAAAGTTCTATCTTCGTCCCATCAGACCAGATAATCTTATTTCTCATAGACTGGGAGTCCTTCATGTGGTTTTTTAGCAAACTATGCGGGCTTTCATATGTCTGGCACTGAGGAGAGGCTTCCGTCGGGCCACTCTGTCATAAAAGCCAGACTGGTGGAGGGCTGCAGTGATAGTTGACTTTGTGGAACTTTCTCCCATCTCCTTACTGCATCTGTGGAGCTCAGCCACAGTGATCTTGGGGTTCTTCTTTACCTCTCTCACCAAGGCTCTTCTCCCATGATTGCTCAGTTTAGCTGGACGGCCAGGTCTAGGAAGACTTCTGGTAGTCCCAAACATCTTCCATTTAAGTATTATGGAGGCCACTGTGCTCTTAGGAACCTTGAGTACTGCAGAAATTCTTTTGTAACCTTGGCCAGATGTGTGCCTTGCCACAATTCTGCCTCTGAGCTCCTTGGCCAGTTCCTGTGACCTCATGATTCTCATTTGGACGTGGATTATGAGCTGTGAGGTCTTATATAGACAGGTGTGTGCCTTTCCAAATCAAGTCCTATCAGTTTAATGAAACACAGCTGGACTACAATGAAGGAATAGAACCATCTCAAGGAGGATCATAAGGAAATGGACAGCATGTGACGTAAATATGAGTGTCTGAGCAAAGGGTCTGAATACTTATGACCATGTGATATTTTAGATTTTCTTTTTTAATAAATTTGCAAAAATTTCTACATTTGTTTTTTTTCAGTCAAGAAGGGGTGCAGAGTGTACATTAATGAGAAAAAAATTAACTTTTTTGAATTTACCAAATGGCTGCAATGAAACAAAGAGTGAAAAATTTAAATTGGTCTGAATACTTTCCGTACCCACTGTATAGGGAGCTCTGGGATCCTCAATGTATAATAAAGGGCTTTGGGGACCATCATATTGTGTATTGGGGCTGTAGGAACATCATTCTGTATATACAGAGCTGTGTGGGCACTCAGAGGACATTTTTTGTTATAAATGGGGACAATATTTAGTTTTGATAGGGGCACTCAAGTTCCATTATTTATTTATTTTTGTTGAGGGGCATTATTAACTTTAAGTGGCCACTCAAGGGTATTTGTTGCTGGAAGAAGGCACTTGGGATATTATATAGAATACAGGCATTTGCACAGTAGGGGCATTAATAATTTCTATGGGACACTTTCATTTTTTGGGGAGGGAGTAATCCTAATAATGGCACAATATTTTAAATATTGGGGTCAGTGTTCCACACCGCAAGTGCATGCAGAGTGAGGAGTTTTTGTAGGTTGGAAACAGGTGGCGACATCGCTGGAAATGTCTTTTTGTTTTAATCTGTGCAGACAAGCTGTGGCTGGAGAAGTGGTAAGGGAGGTCTGGGCCAGATGGAAAAGGCTGGAAAAGTGAACTAACTGAAACAGAAAGAACATCACATGTAAGTTATTATATATAACTGTACTGTAATCACGTGTATGTTCTGCGGGACTGGTATCTACCAATATACGGTTACTGTAAGGTGGTAACATTGCTCTTTTTAGTAGTGTTTTTGTATTTTTTTTATTTAGTAACAGTTTAATGTGTTTCAGTCATTATGTAGTAGAAGGTATATGGTGGTATCATTGGTCTCTGTATGGAGTGTTTTGTTATGTAGAGGTAATGGTCATATTATTATGTATTCGCTGTGTAGTGGTGATGGTGGTGGACATTGTGTAGCCGTATTGTTGGCTAGCAACAGTAGTATACTGTAATTATATATGTACAGATGCTATTTTAAATGGCTATAGGGGGCTCATATGGGGAAACATTCACTTTGGGGATTGGACCCCAGATCTTTTAGGACCCTAGCAACGCCCCTGCCGTACTGTGTGTTTACATATTCGTGTTTCTGGGGTTGTATGTTTGTAGGTAAGCTCAGTTATGCTACCATATCTAAGCAGTAAGCTTGGTTCTGGTACTGTATCGATGTAGTAATCTAGATTCTGGTACCATTTGTATGCCGTAAGCTTGGTATTGTTCCGTATCTATGTAGTAGACTTAGTAAGCCCTGTTCTGCTCCCTTATCTCTGTAGTAAGCTCGGTTCTGCTCCCATATTTCTGTAGTAAGCTCGGTTCTGCTCCCTTATCTCTGCAGTAAGCTCAGTTCTGCTCCCTTATCTCTGTAGTAAGCACGGTTTGTTCGCTTATCTCTGTAGTAAGCTCGGTTCTGCTCCCTTATCTCTGTAGTAAGCTCGGTTCTGCTCCCTTATCTCTGTAGTAAGCTCGGTTCAGCTCCGTTATCTCTGCAGTAAGCTCGGTTCTGCTCCCTTATCTCTGCAGTAAGCTTGGTTCTGCTCCCTTATCTCTGTAGTAAGCTCAGTTCTGCTCACTATTCGCTGTAAGGCTAGGTTCACATTGCGTTAGGGGCATCCGTTTAACGGATTGTCATTTTTGACATCTTCATACCCCTAGCGCTAACGTATCCGCTAACACATGGTAGCATTTTGTTACCATGCGTTAGCCATACAGGTCTATGCACAGCGAACGCGTCCGTTCGCTCTGCGTTAGACCTAACACACCCCAAAACGCTGCAACCAGCGTTCGAGGTCCGTCACAAATTAACGCATCATCGCGTAACGCATGCCGAATTTGGCATGCGTTAGGATGCGTTAATATAATGGAGGGCAATGGGAGCGTTAATGCATCCGTTACATAGCGTTAGTGCCGCTATGAACGGATGCGTTTAACGGATGGCCCCTAACGCAATGTGAACCCAGCCTAATAAGCTTGGTTCTGCTCCCTTATTTCTGTAGTAAGTTCGGTTCTGGTCAGATATGTCTGTGGTAAGCTTGGTTCTGGTCTTATATCTCTGCAGTAAGCTCCGTTCTGCTCCCTTATCTCTGCAGTAAGCTCCGTTCTGCTCCCTTATCTCTGTAGTAAGCTCGGTTTACGCTCCCTTATCTCTGTAGTAAGCTCAGTTCTGCTCCCTTATCTCTTCAGTAAGCTCAGTTCTGCTCCCTTATCTCTTCAGTAAGCTCAGTTCTGCTCCCTTATCTCTGTAGTAAGCTCATTTCTGCTCCCTTATCTCTTCAGTAAGCTCGGTTCTGCCCCCTTATCCCTGCAGTAAGCTCAGTTCAGTTCTGCTCCCTTATCTCTGTAATAAGCTTGGTTCTGCTCCCTTATTTCTGTACAGTCATGGCCAAAAGTTTTGAGAATGACACAAATATTATATTTTCACATGATCTGCTGGCCTCTGGTTTTTATGTGTGTTTGACAGATGTTTTTATCACAGACAGAAATATAATTGCAAACATATGAGTAACAAAAGCTTATATTGACAGTTAAGGTACTGCCACACTAAACAATCCCGCTAGCGATCACAATAACGACGCATACTAATGCGATCGCTAGCGGGATTGTTTCTATATCGCTAAATGCGGCCACATTTAGCGATATAGTTAACGACGCTATCGCCGTTAGCGATCTTCTTAACGACTTTAGCGGTACAAAAGTACCGCTAAATCGCTAAGAAAAGGTGCCACACAGCGATTAAATACTTACCCAGCGGGAGCGCCAGCGATGAAATAGGGTCCGGAACGATTCCAGCGACGAGCGAGATCACAGCAGGAAGCTCGTCGCTGGAAGCTGCCGCACTGAACAACATCGCTAACGGGATCGCTAAATAGTGACGTTTTTTAGCGATCCCGTTAGCGATATTGTTTAGTGTGGCATACCCTTTAGAATGAGTTAATGCAGCAAGTCAATATTTGCAGTGTTGACCCTTCTTCTTCAGGACCTCTGCAATTCTCCCTGGCATGCTCTCAATCAACTTCTGGACCAAATCCTGACTGATAGCAGTCCATTCTTGCACAATCAATGCTTTCATTTTGTCAGAATTTTTAGGTTTTTGTTTGTCCACCCATCTCTTGATGATTGACCACAAGTTCTCAATGGGATTAAGATCTGGGGAGTTTCCAGGCCATGGACCCAAAATCTCTATGTTTTGTTCCCTGAGCCATTTAGTTATCACCTTTTGCTGGAAAAGGCATTGTTGATCGCCAAACTGCTCTTGGAGGGTTGGGAGAAGTTGCTCTTGGAGGACATTCTGGTAACATTCTTTATTCATGGCTGTGTTTTTAGGCAAGACTGTGAGAGCCGATTCCCTTGGCTGAGAAGCAACTCCAAACATGAATGGTTTCAGGATGCTTAACAGTTGGCATGAGACAAGACTGGTGGTAGCGCTCACCTTGTCTTCTCCGAATGAGGCGTTTTCCTGATGTCCCAAACAATCGAAAAGGGGATTCAGCAGAGAAAATAACTTTACCCCAGTCCTCAGCAGTCCACTGCCTGTACCTTTTGCAGAATATCAGTCTGTCCATGATGTTTTTTCTGGAGAGAAGTGGCTTCTTTGCTGCCCTCCTTGAGACCAGGCCTTGCTCCAAGAGTCTCCGCCTCACAGTGCGTGCAGATGCACTCACACCTGCCTGCTGCCATTCCTGAGCAAGCTCTACACTGCTGGTAGCCCGATCCCGCAGCTGAAACACTTTTAAGAGACGGTCCTGGCGCTTGCTGGTCTTTCTTGGGCGCCCTGGAGCCTTTTTGGCAACAATGGAACCTCTCTCCTTGAAGTTCTTGATGATGCGATAGATTGTTGACTGAGGTGCAATCTTTCTAGCTGTGATACTCTTCCCTGTTAGGCCATTTTTGTACATTGCAATGATGACTGCACGTGTTTCTTTAGAGATAACCATGGTTAACAGAAGAGAAACAATGATGCCAAGCACCAGCCTCCTTTTAAAGTGTCCAGTGGTGTCATTCTTACTTAATCATGACAGATTGATCTCCAGCCATGTCCTCATCAACACCCACACCTGTGTTAATGGAGCAATCACTGAAAAGAGGTTAGCTGGTCCTTTTAAGGCAGGGCTGCAATGATGTTGAAATATGTTTTGGGGGATAAAGTTGATTTTCTAGCCAAATATTGACTTTGCAAGTAATTGCTGTTAAGCTGATCACTCTTTATAACATTCTAGAGTATACGCAAATTGCCATTAGAAAAAGTGAAGCAGTAGACTTTGTAAAAATTAATATTTGTGTCATTCTCAAAACTTTTGTCCATGACTGTAGTATGCATGGTTCTGGTCTCATATCTCTCTAGTAAGCTCTTTTCTGCTTCTTTATCTCTCTAGTAAACTTGATTTAGCTCCCTTATCTCTGTAGTAAGCTTGGTTCTGCTTCCATAGCCTGTAG
Organism: Oophaga sylvatica; assembly: GCA_033576555.1. Classification (NCBI taxonomy): domain Eukaryota; kingdom Metazoa; phylum Chordata; class Amphibia; order Anura; family Dendrobatidae; genus Oophaga; species Oophaga sylvatica. Next base: position 59,594 of record JARQOD010001633.1, read on the forward strand.
TAACATAGGTTCTGCTCTCATATCTCTGCAGTAAGCTTGGTTCTGCTCCCATATCTATGCAACAAGCTCTGTTCTGTTCCCATATTTATGTACCAGCCTGTCTTTAAGGCCGGGGTCACACTTGCGAGTGCAATGCGAAAAACTTGAGCGAGTCTCTCGCCTCAATACCCGGCACTGCCGCCGACGCTTGGACCGGAGCGTTCAGCTGCATAGAAATTCATGCAGCTGCACACTCCGGTCCCGAGTGCCGGCGGCAGTGCCGGGTATTGATGCGAGTTTCTCGCATGGCACTCGCAAGTGTGACCCTGGCCTTAAGCTTGTTATTTCTGCTGCTTTAATGCACCGGCCTGAGATAAGCAGGGCAGAGATGGGCCACCACAATTCGAGGGCCACTGTCTTGTGATTGCCCCCCAGGCTGAAAAGTGCCAGCCAGCCCCTGGATGATCAGCTGCCAAATAAACTGGTCTTGTTCATAACGATTGGGAGGTATTCCAGCTGTCGTTCGTTCGGTGCAGCGCAAGTCGGGTTGGGTGGTCGACTCAGATTGGGCACCAGAGGACGGTGACGCGTCCGGGTTCACTGGAGCAGCCATCTCGGGAGTTTCTGGTTCTCGCACTTCCCCTGGATTGGTGGGTAGCAGACCGGCCGTCTCATGCAGTGTATATACGGAGGCTGTGTGGGGATCATGCAGTGTATATAGGGAGGCGGTGTAGGGCTCATGAAGTGTACAGTCATGGCCAAAAGTTTTGAGAATGACACAAATATTAATTTTTACAAAGTCTACAGCTTCACTTTTTCTAATGGCAATTTGCATATACTCCAGAATGTTATAAAGAGTGATCAGCTTAACAGCAATTACTTGCAAAGTCAATATTTGGCTAGAAAATGAACTTTATCCCCCAAAACACATTTCAACATCATTGCAGCCCTGCCTTAAAAGGACCAGCTAACCTCTTTTCAGTGATTGCTCCATTAACACAGGTGTAGGTGTTGATGAGGACATGGCTGGAGATCAATCTGTCATGATTAAGTAAGAATGAGACCACTGGACACTTTAAAAGGAGGCTGGTGCTTGGCATCATTGTTTCTCTTCTGCTAACCATGGTTATCTCTAAAGAAACACGTGCAGTCATCATTGCAATGCACAAAAATGGCCTAACAGGGAAGAGTATCGCAGTTAGAAAGATTGCACCTCAGTCAACAATCTATCGCATCATCAAGAACTTCAAGGAGAGAGGTTCCATTGTTGCCAAAAAGGCTCCAGGGCGCCCAAAAAAGACCAGCAAGCGCCAGGACCGTCTCTTAAAAGTGTTTCAGCTGTGGGATCGGGCTACCAGCAGTGCAGAGCTTGCTCAGGAATGGCAGCAGGCAGGTGTGAGTGCATCTGCACGCAATGTGAGTCGGAGACTCTTGGAGCAAGGCCTGGTCTCAAGGAGGGCAGCAAAGAAGCCACTTCTCTCCAGAAAAAACATCATGGACAGACTGATATTCTGCAAAAAGGTACAGGCAGTGGACTGCTGAGGACTGGGGTAAAGTTATTTTCTCTGATGAATCCCCTTTTCGATTGTTTGGGACATCAGGAAAACGCCTCATTCGGAGAAGACAAGGTGAGCGCTACCACCAGTCTTGTCTCATGCCAACTGTTAAGCATCCTGAAACCATTCATGTGTGGGGTTGCTTCTCAGCCAAGGGAATCGGCTCTCTCACAGTCTTGCCTAAAAACACAGCCATGAATAAAGAATGGTACCAGAATGTCCTCCAAGAGCAACTTTCCCAACCCTCCAAGAGCAGTTTGGCGATCAACAATGCCTTTTCCAGCATGATGGAGCACCTTGCCATAAAGCAAAGGTGATAACTAAATGGCTCAGGGAACAAAACATAGAGATTTTGGGTCCATGGCCTGGAAACTCCCCAGATCTTAATCCCATTGAGAACTTGTGGTCAATCATCAAGAGACGGGTGGACAAACAAAAACCTAAAAATTCTGACAAAATGAAAGCATTGATTGTGCAAGAATGGACTGCTATCAGTCAGGATTTGGTCCAGAAGTTGATTGAGAGCATGCCAGGGAGAATTGCAGAGGTCCTGAAGAAGAAGGGTCAACACTGCAAATATTGACTTGCTGCATTAACTTATTCTAACTGTCAATATAAGCTTTTGTTACTCATATGTTTGCAATTATATTTCTGTCTGTGATAAAAATATCTGTCAAACACACACATAAAAACCAGAGGGCAGCAGATCATGTGAAAATATAATATTTGTGTCATTCTCAAAACTTTTGGCCATGACTGTATATAGGGAGGCTATGTGGGGTTCATGCAGTGTATATAGGGAGGATGTGTGGGTCTCATGCAGTGTATATGGGGAGGTTGTGTAGGGATCATGCAGTGTATATAGGGAGGCTGTGTGGGGCTCATGCATTGTATATAGGGAGGCTGTATGGGGCTCATGCATTTTACAATATAGGGAGGCTGTGTGGGGCTCATGCAGTGTATATTTGGAGGTTGTGTTGGCTTCATATAGTATATATAGGGAGGCTGTGTGGGGCTCATGCAGCGTATATAGGGAGGCTGCGTGGGGCTCATGCCGTATATAGGGAGGCTGTGTGGGGCTCATGCAGTATATATAGGGAGGCTGTGTGGGGCTCATGCCGTATATAGGGAGGCTGTGTGGGGCTCATGCAGTATATATAGGGAGGCTGTGTGGGGCTCGTGCAGTATATAGGGGGGCTGTGTGGGGCTCATGCAGTATATGGGGAGATTGTGTGGGGCTCATGCAGTATATGGGGAGGCTGTGTGGGGCTCATGCAGTATATGGGGAGGCTGTGCGGGGTTCATGTAGTGTATATAGGGAGGTTTTGTGGGGCTCATGCAGTATATAGGGAGGTTGTGTGGAGCTCATGCAGTATATATAGGGAGGCTGTGTGGGGCTCATGCAGTATATGGGAGGTTGTGTGGCGCTCATGCAGTGTATATAGGGATGCTGTGTGTGGCTCGTGCAGTATATGGGGAGATTGTGTGGGGCTCATGCAGTATATGGGGAGGCTGTGTGGGGCTCATGCAGTATATAGGGAGGCTGTGCGGGGCTCATGCAGTGTATATAGGGAGGTTTTGTGGAGCTCATGCAGTATATAGGGAGGTTGTGTGGGGCTCATGCAGTATATATAGGGAGGCTGTGTGGGGCTCATGCAGTATATGGGGAGGTTGTGTGCCGCTCATGCAGTTTATAAAGAGGCCGTGTGGGGTGTAGGGATTCGCTCTGGTAGGCAAGGGCCGGACCGCAGTTATGAGGCAACACACAGGCTTTTAGTCCAAAATCAATTGTTTTACTGCCTCTTTAAGGCAGGTAACAAAACATGACAAAAACATCAATGCATTCCAGCTTTGATAACTACTGTTCCCAGACGCACCCTTGCATGGGACAGGCTTGACTAAGCGGCTGCAAGCCAGCAGGGACCGCCAGGTGCCTTCCCGGGTGATCTGGACTCGCTTCCGGTGCTCACTGACACACTGTAACAGAAAGTCACTTCCAGGCTGACTCCAGCCAAACTCCTCAATAGAACCGCATGGTTCTCAGTGTGGGACCGTCACAGGCTCCGCACACCCATGTGTCCTGTCCGGGTGCTATTCAGGACCCCCGTCCAACACCCTGGCCACCAAGTTCCAAGTCTCACCACGTGCTTCCAGGAATCCGATCCAACCCCAGGATCTTCCAACACCGACAGACCTTCCAGGAACCTTCCAGGCAGCCCTGTGCAGGACACACTCTCCACTGTCTCAGCCAGACTACCAGAGACTCCTCAGTCTCCAACTCAATCTCCTCACCATGTGCCAAACACTGTCTTTCATAGCCACTCCCCAAGCCAAGGCATGAAGCACATGGTCTGATCACCTGTTCATGACCTCATCACAGGTCCTTCACAACACATACAATCACCAGTATGTAACATTCATTCTCCCACCACCAGTGGGCGGTGTATGTGTGATTAGCATGTCCCACCCAGCTCACAAGCTAACCCTGTAGGTTCACCCTTAACAACAATCAGAACTCTTGTTAGGGTCTGCGGAACGCACCAAATATAAGATGTGGAGAGGTGCGTTCGCAGCCCGGGGTCCACCGTGCAGGCAGAGCCTGCTGCTAGTAAAATGGCGCAAGAAGCGAACTCTGTTATCCCACAGAGTCGCCAAAATAAATGCTGTAACGCGCTGTGGCAATATGTGCGAACTCTGTTAATCCACAGAGTCGCTAGGAGTGCCGCAGCGCTATATGGCGATGTGTGCGAACTCACTTAACACAACTGAGTCGCAAAATAAACATGCTAGGGCGCTGTCTAGCATTGAAAGCGAACCCTGTTACGTCACAGAGCCGCTGAGACAAACTTCTGTGTCCTGTCAGGCACCCAGGTACACAGTGAACAGCTAAGCGAACATAGAACGTGATCATGCGCTAATGTCCTCGCGGGAGTCACCCGCAATCTAAGGCGTCTGAACGCCAGGCCCTGAATATGGCAATTAAACTCCTCACCGGTTATGCTGGCAATCTAGGGCATCTAGGACACCTACCCTGACCAGCTAGCATACCAAACTCCTCACCGATTAAGTCGGTATTCTAGGGGCTTATTTCAGCCGGGCCCTAACCACACACACGCATGACCACACTGGCGCAAAGCATATAACGATTGATATTAGCGCATGGCGGCCCAGCCATGCCACCCTTTTATAGCAACAGCTACAGGACCTGCCAGAAACAAGGACCAATGAGAAACTGTTCCAAACACATGTAGTTTCAGGACCTTCCTGGCGGACCAATAGGAGCTGCTGCAGTACCTGAACATGTGACCCTGATCTCCAATGAGAGATCTTACCCTGGGCATGCTCAGAAGGGGAAACGCAGGACTTCGTCCCAAAGACGTCTGCTCCAGCACTGGCTATAATAGCAGATCCAGGAGAGGCAGCAGCAAGTCTCTGCACAGTACTGGAATGGGCAAGACGCTGGGACCGACGTCTCTGCTGAGCAGGCTCCGCTGTGGCCGGAGATGAATGGGGGACCGCAGCGGGACTGGTTCGAGACTCCCCTTGTGCAGCAGCGGGAACTCGAACCCTAACAACTCTTATGGGACAACAAGTCCCAGAACAACATTACTGACCTACAGCACAGAATAGCTCTGCGACACATACTTTCCATTTAGCACCATAACAGGGACTGGTTTCCCATCCATCTCATGCCTCCATGCATAATTTGAGCAACTTATACAGCGCCCCCTAGGTGCCACATTAGTCATTATACCACATACCTTCCCCCTCTGTTCAAACTTGTTAGGTTGAACACCTGTTTCAACCCGAGGACCCCGAGACAGGTCACCCATGTCACCTTGCCCTACAAGTCGAGGGGACCGTCTCAGTCGATTTTGGGCATCCTGCAACATTACCTCTTGGTTAGGCCTCCCCCGCCCCCAGCGGTCAGAATGGCGGCCTTGTCTTTCCGTCTGTGTCACCCGACCCCTCCAGTACGCCTCCTACGGTTGTTGCGGTCCTGAGTCCATCGTCCAGTCAAGCTCACTGGTTGATCTGAGTCGGACTCTCTATCTCTTTGTCCGCCACCGGGTCTCACACTTAGGTCACTCAGCCCTGAGCTAACAGAAGCGTCATCTCTACCCCTCATTGTTTCAGCTCGTCTACTGCCAGTCCCCAGAGAAGCCTCTTGTCTCTCTATATCTTGGGCTGGAAGCAGTGGCCATGTTTGTTTCAACTCCTGCAGCTGTTCCTTCATCTGCTTTCTTCTCCAGATCAGCTGTTTTACGTCTTGTAGGTACGTCACTCGATACTCCAGGAGCGTTCGGATGTTCTTCAGGCTCTCCACTGAGCCCACACAAATGAATGGAACCATGTCTTCTTCTTCTTCAGCCACCTTGATCTCGCCATCAGCTGGAATCCTCACTCTCCTTACACCGGATCTATTCACCATCTCCTGCATCACTTTTCCAAGTCGTCCAACGACTCTCCCCACAAGATTTCTGGGTACCAGAATTACCTCTTCTACCAAGCCCAGCCGATTTTGATCTTCCTTCGCCTGCTCCAGATGTCGAGCGGCTTTCATGTTACTCAACATAATCCTCTGTTTCGCATGGAGACACTGCAGATGCATATCCTTCAGGACAGCCACCAGCTTCTCTGTGTCTTCCCCCTCTGCCAGGATCACCAATTGGTTCGTCTCTGGTGCCCAGTTCACACTATCGGCTTTTAACCGCTTTTTTAAAGGCCTCATGCACCCCCTCACTGGCACAGGCTTCTCGCATGTCTGCAGGTACGTTTATCACACACCTAAAGAGTGAAACCTCACCCTCTTCCTGAGACTCATCTTCTTCATGATCCCTTGCCAAGATGGGCACTGGCACTTCAGCCTGGTTATCACTCGGGCATGGCCGCTGTAAGTCTTCACCCACCAACTTCTCCTCCTGCAGAAGACCTCTTACTGCTTCTCCGAGCGCAATCACATATTCCCTTACGGCCTTATTCCCACTTTGCCACGTTGACAGGTGACCTCTGAGCTCAGAGACTTCCTTCTCCAGCTCATCCACTCTATGTTCGGCAGTTTGTCTCAGGGCCTTTTCTTGTTCGATCTGCTCTTTAAGGGTCTTTAGTTCAGCAGACTTTTGTTTCCCACCAGACAACTTTTTAGCAATGTTCTGCTTTATGGCCGCAACCTCGGCCTCCAGGTGGCGCACCTGCTCCAACTGTATGGCGTTGGCGACTTCCGTATCCGACCCCTTCAACCTTTCTTGAGGCTCAGCCCGGTCATCCTTAGGCCCCTCTTGACTCTTTGTACCTTCAGAGAGCTCTACATCTCCAGCTCTTCAGGGTCTGGAAGAGTACTCATATCTTGCACTAACGCATCAGTCATAGGTTTTTCTTTATTACCATCCTCAGTACATACATTGTGTTCCGGCGCTTTGCGCCCTTTACGTCTCCAACAACAGGAGGATTTGTCCTCCTGGTGGGGGCCTTCCTTACTGTACTCCTTTTCTAACTTAGGGTCACAGTCACCCTCGGAGTCTGAGTCATCCCCCTCCTGGCACCCGTCAAGAGACTTCAGGTCTGTCAGTTGGGTAGACGCACCCTTTCCACTTGTGCCACCGTCTGCTACGTCACCGAGTTGGTCAGACCCGTCCACTTTGGAGGTGTCACCGTACTAATACCCACCATCCCAATAGTAGAGCAATCTCCCTCCTCCTGCAAGTCGGAAAACAGTTCAGAGTCCCGTCCTATAACTACGGGACACAACAAATTTGGGACTATAGCGTCCTCCTGTTCCCTCATGTCCCAGCCTGTCCCCAAAGTTACTCCGGCCACGGGATACTCCTTAGTGTTCCCATGAATGCAGGTGACCCCGACCTTTCTACCGGGTATTTGAGACCCCTTAGGTGCAACTCTCACTAATTCACCGGACTTCCCGGGTCGATCAGACCAACCATATCTTCATTATTTATCGGCAGGTCACACCCCCGTAGCCTTGCGCCAGGTGGATAGTTCATAAGACAAATTGGACAAACATATATTTTCCCCGGGCAACCGTTCGGCTGCACCTCCAGGTACACCTCGACGTCATCTGATTTTTCCATTTTTGGAATCGCTGCACGCACCACTCTCCAGGCGTCCCTGGGCAGCTCCTGCTGTCTGCGGCGCTGTAATGTGCTGCATCAGTAGACTGTTGGTTTCCTGTTGCTGTCGATTAAATAATTGCTGCTGCTCCATAGCCTGCTGCTGTATAGCCTGTTGCTGTATAGCCAGCTGCTGCTGCATAGCCTGCTGTTGCTGCTGCGTATCCAGCTGTCGCTGCTGCGCATCCAGCTGGTGCTGTCGCATGACCTCCACAAGCATTTCCACCGTGCTCTCCATCTCCGGACAGTTCTCCATCGGGTTACAGCCAGCCGCTTGTCACCTTCGTAACCCCACCGAGTTACCGCCAGACGTCTTCACCTGGTTAATTGTTATGCAGAGAAAAAAAAAAAAACATCCACAAAAAAAAAAAGCCTGACCTCACTGCGTCTGCCCGCATTCTCCACCAAACTGTAGGGATTCGCTCTGGTAGGCAAGGGCCGGACCGCAGTTATGAGGCAACACACAGGCTTTTAGTCCAAAATCAATTGTTTTACTGTCTCTTTAAACACCAGGTAACAAAACATGACAAAAGCATCAATGCATTCCAGCTTTGATAACTACTGTTCCCAGACGCACCCTTGCATGGGACAGGCTTGACTAAGCGGCTGCAAGCCAGCAGGGACCGCCAGGTGCCTTCCCGGGTGATCTGGACTTGCTTCCGGTGCTCACTGACACACTGTAACAGAAAGTCACTTCCAGGCTGACTCCAGCCAAACTCCTCAATAGAACCGCATGGTTCTCAGTGTGGGACCGTCACAGGCTCCGCACACCCATGTGTCCTGTCCGGGTGCTATTCAGGACCCCCGTCCAACACCCTGGCCACCAAGTTCCAAGTCTCACCACGTGCTTCCAGGAATCCGATCCAACCCCAGGATCTTCCAACACCGACAGACCTTCCAGGAACCTTCCAGGCAGCCCTGTGCAGGACACACTCTCACTGTCTCAGCCAGACTTCCAGAGACTCCTCAATCTCCAACTCAATCTCCTCACCATGCGCCAAACACTGTCTTTCATACCTGTAGCCACTCCCCAAGCCAAGGCATGAAGCACATGGTCTGGTCACCTGTTCATGACCTCATCACAGGTCCTTCACAACACATACAATCACCAGTATGTAACATTCATTCTCCCACCACCAGTGGGCGGTGTATGTGTGGTTAGCATGTCCCACCCAGCTCACAAGCTAACCCTGTAGGTTCACCCTTAACAACAATCAGAACTCTTATGGGACAACAAGTCCCAGAACAACATTACTGACCTACAGCACAGAATAGCTCTGCGACACATACAGTCATGGACTGTAATGCTCTGTCTAGTAAGAATGGAGGAAGATAGCCTGGTCAGAATTGAGTCAACTGAGTGTAGTTTCAGTGAGCAAGCGTGCCGACGCTTTGAGAGCGGCGAAGAGAGGGAAGAATCAGCTATCTACTGCTAGTGTGCTTATGTTAAGGGTCGGAGTAGGACGAAAGCCAAGTGGAAGAGAAGAAGAGAGTAACGGAGGTTGAAACAGCATTGATAGCTTACCTCTACTCTGAACAACCGGACACCGGGTCCGAGCTTGCTAGCATCTACACGACTAGTAGGAGATACCGGAGACCCTGCTGGACTACAGGTCGCAGGGGCCCAGGAGTGCTGATACGTAACCGGGGTCAGGAAGACGGGGGTCTAGCAGGACGCTGCATACAGAGACACTGTTCTATCCAAGAGAAGGCTCCACCACAAAGTCAGCTGGGCGTATAAGTGAAGACAGAGTTGACTTTGTTTCATACAGGTCAGAAACTCACACAACAGGAGTAAGGAGGCCTACACCTACTCAGTGGGAATACTGGACGTGCATCCTCCACCCTGCCAGCTTCCCGGGACGTGCCTGCTATACCACCAGTAAAGGTACAGAAAGAGACCTTCGTGTGTGTGTCTGCATTATTGTTCCTGCGGCTGAAAGCCCCTTCTCCATCCTGCACCCCAACACCGCCATCTACCCTGAGGGACCCAGTCTTGCCTGTGGAAGACTTACACCTTGCTGCCCAATAACAACCCCTCAGCGGATCTACCCTGCAGCGCTGGTCACCCTGACCAGGTACCACAGGTGGCGTCACGAACAAACTGTAAATACTGTATTCCCTGTAAATATCCCACATTTGAGGTGAGCCCAGGGCCACGGACTGAGCTGTGCTACCCGTGACATCCCCCATTGAAGTGAATGGGCTCGGTGCCGAGTACCCCACAGGCCCTGGCTGTGGATCATCTTTAACTTGGCGTCACGAACAGGATCCGAAAGCGCGCTATATGTGAGTCCTGTGTGCCTGAATGGACTGTTTTGTGCAAAAAGACTGTTTTGTGACTTTGCCGCCATTTTAACCGCCATGTTCGCCCCTGAGGCGCTGGTGAAGAAGGGGGCGTAAATCGTGGGCGTACCCCCCCCCCGTGGCGCGAAAATTATGGCCGCCCTGTCCAAGTGTTACTACAACGTCAGATCATGCCCACTGCAAAGGAGATCCGCCTCCTCTTCATCCTCAGTGCAAGGAAGAGAAAGCGAAAGTCCCGCCTCCACGGAAAAGACCAGAGCGTTCCGGATGGAAAGCACAGTCTGGCCTGGAGAGAGATGGCTGGAGGACAGGAGTCGCTGTGTGGGGGAATGGCGGCGCGCAGACCCGTTCCCTGAAGAGGCGCAGCCTGTGCCCGAACCATCCCCAGGTCAGGAGAGCGACGAAGTGATATATCGTGTGGAGGAGGTGGATGCGGCACTGCGGGATCTGGCCCGACACCGCGCAGAGATGGAGGCGATGGAGCGGAGCTGGCATGCCCTGAAACTGCGGCTGCAGTGGGACCAGCTGCTCTCCCCCCTGGATGCGCAACTGCCACCCGTGCCACCACTGGAACCAGCGGCTGAGGAGGAACCGGAGGCCGGCCCCGGAAGAGCTGTACTGACCCGCCGAGGAGCGGCGGGAGGAGAGGAGGGAGGAGGCCTTGCCCCGGGCTGGAACGCCAGCCAGGCCTGGAACCAGAGGCCGCACCGGTAGCGGCGGAGTACTGTCCCCCGGCAGGGACGAAGGAAGGGAGTGAACCCAGTGATATCCAGCCTCAAGCAATGGAAATCGACTGGGAGGAAATGGAGCTCCTGGACAACGTGGAGTACGCCGCCCAGAAGGAGAACGAATGGAGAACGCCAAGAACAGGAGGAGCGGCAGCAGCGGGAGCAGCGTGAGGTGCAGCGGCTTCGCCAGAGGTACCGGGAGAAGGATCTTGCGGACAAGGAGATCATCGGCGAGATAAGGTACGCTCCGGGAACCGCGGCGCCAAGGGGCAATACGGGACTTCAAACTCCAGGGAGGCTGGGGTTCATCCCGAACCCGGCCTATACCAGGAAGTCTTCGTGAACCGCAGGGATGTGGAGTCTCACCTGCCTGAGGGGCACCCGGACAGGGACTGCTGATAGTGGATGTTGTCACCTACACGCGGCATTGGGGGCTTAAAGGGTGATATGCCTGAATGTCTCTAGAGTCAGCGCCCGGCCCCTGAAGCAGGAAACGCAACCCGCTCACAGTGTCCCCGCCCCGCCACCCCAGCGCCAGGCCGTGCACCTGGTCACACCTGAAAAGCTGCAGAGCGCGCGACTGCTAGTGCGCCCCCTGTGAGCCAAAGCCTGCGCACCCTGCAGAGCGCAAGCCTAGGAGAAGCACCTGTCAGGCCTTAGGCAATCGCATGAAGAATGCTGAAATGAGAACTGTGGCTAACTAGACACCGGTTAGCAGGACATGACTTGATGGTGATGCGATTTAAAACCCACAGTGTGCTTCCAGCCCCAGGTATGGAAGATGCTGCAATTTTTAAAGATTCGTCTGATGAAGACCAGTAGGACCGGACAGGGTTTACTGTACTGTAGAAAGTTTAAAGAGTTTTGAAAATGTTTACATTGCTTTAAATGTCTAGTCTTACACCAGTAGGGTAATGTGTTTTTGCTATGGGTCTATGATTATGGACTGCGTGGCTGAGGACTCCGCCAGCCCAAAAACTGTGTTGTAAATAGTTGGCACTTAGTGCCCATCTTGGTTTTACGTGAAACCACCACTACCTCTGAAGACAAAACCGTGTGGTGTGGCCGAAAGTGGGGTTTGCAAAAAGGGAAGTCCTGCAGCCCACCCAGGACCATGTGGGAGGTTTTGAACGGGTCCTCCACAAGAATACTGTGTATTTGAACTTGAAGTATTTTTTACTTTTTCTATTGTATTAAAAGTGTATTTATATTTTTAACGTTAAAGAGTCCTCACCTCCCGCAAGGGAAGAGTTAATGTTGATGTTAATTTAAAAATTATTTCTTTCAGCCCGGGAGTGCTGATGTTAACTAGGGGGATGTGTAGCCCAGCTGCGCTTGGAGCCACATGTCCCAGGAGGATGCACTAAAGGTAACCCCCACACGTACCTGATATTCATTCACAGCTTCACCAATCCCTGGAGCCCAGAGGGAGCCCTTGTAGAGAGTATATATATAAGGATGGTGAAGCCACAGCAGTTCAGTCTAGCTGAGAGCTGAGGGAGCTCAGAACGAGTTAGTTTGTTAATCTCCTCAGAAAGAGCAGACAGATCAGATTACCTCAGAAAGTGAGAGAAGCTGTTAGTTCCCTTGGAGTGTGGAGAGTCAGCTCATAGTGTAATGTTTGGTGTACAGTTCATATAGCGTCTTGTGCTTGGGTGCCAGGAAAACACATGAGACACAGGTTTGATATAGAAGGCTTGTATTACTTCATACAAGTGGCAAAAAGGGTCACAAGTTTGCAGGTACAGAAGCAGGAGACACAGCAGGCCAGAGTAACTTAAGCTCAGCAATAACTCTCCACAACAGGTTCAGGATCTCTTCTCTGTTCCGTAATTCCATGAAAAGTGGATTTTATCAAATAGCAGGGTTTCCAGAGTCCACAAGTGTTCCAAAGTTCCTCAGTAGGAAATTGCTGGAGTACAAAGTCTAAGGTTTCCAGGATCAGGTCCAGGCTCACTGCAGGCTTGATTCTGAAGCACTGATTGCTCAGCTGGGCTGCTTAAGAAGAAGAGGGAGAGAATCAGGGCGGGAACTGAAAGCTGGAAACTCCATATTGACTGAGGGCAAGATAGCTGCAGCAGACAGAAAGCAAAATGGCTGAGTTTCCAAGAAACATGTACAAAGAACCTTACACATAGAAGTGTGCACAGATCAGTAGTGGAAGGGTCCTGATAGCTGAATTCAGACAGGCATTACAGAAAGAAAGAAAGAAGGAAAGGGGGACAGCTATGATTGAGAGAACCAGAAGACTGCAGCTCTGAGCTTAGTTCAATGTGTGGAGGCTAGTAGAGTGGAGGAAGATAGCCACTTCAGCCTGGTCAGAATTGAGTCAACTGAGTGTAGTTTCAGTGAGCAAGCGTGCCGACGCTTTGAGAGCGGGTGATGAAAGAGAGGGAAGAATCAGCTATCTACTGCTAGTGTGCTTATGTTAAGGGTCGGAGTAGGACGAAAGGCGAGTGGAAGAGAAGAAGAGAGTAACGGAGGTTGAAACAGCATTGTATAGCTTACCTCTACTCTGAACAACAGACACGGGTCCGAGCTTGCTAGCATCTCACTGACTAGTAGGAGTACGGAGACCCTGCTGGACTACAGGTCGCAGGGGCCCAGGAGTGCTGATACGTAACCGGGGTCAGGAAGACGGGGGGTCTAGCAGGACGCTGCACACAGAGACACTGTTTCATCCAAGAGAAGGATCCACCACAAAAGTCAGCGGGTGTATAAGTGAAGACAGAGTTAGACTTTCGTTTCATACAGGTCAGAAACTCACACAACAGGAGTATAGGAGGCCCTACACCTGCTCGTGGGAATATGGATGTGCATCCTCCACCCTGCCAGCTTCCCGGGACGTGCCTGCTATACCACCAGTAAAGGTACAGAAAGAGACTTTGTGTGTGTGTGTCTGCATTATGCTCCTGCGGCTGAAAGGTCCTTCTCCGTCCTGCACCCCAACACCGCCATCTACCCTGAGGGACCCAGTCTGCCTGTGGAAGACTTACACCTTGCTGCTAAGTAAACACCCCTCAGTGGATCTACCCTGCACGCTGGTCACCCTGACCAGGTACCACAGGTGGCGTCACGAACAAAGTGTAAATACTTTAATTCCCCTGTAAATATCCCACATTTGAGGTGAGCCCCCAGGGCCACGGACCGAGCTGTGCTACCATGACATCCCCCATTGAAGTGAACGGGCTCGGTGCCGAGTACCCACAGGCCCTGGCTGTGAGACTCACATATATAGAGCAGTGTGGGGCTCATGCAGTGAATATAGGGAGGCTGTGTGGGGCTCATGCAGAGTATATAGGGAGACATTGGGGCTCATGCGCATATGGGAGGCTGTGTGGGGCTCATGCAGTATTTATAGGGAGGATGTGTGGGGATCATGCAGTGTATATAGGGAGGCTGTGTGGGGCTCATGCGTTATATAGGGAGGCTGTGTGGGGCTCATGCAGTACCTGGGGAGGTTGTGTGGGGCTCATGCAGTATATAGGGAGGCTGTGTGGGGCTCATGCAGTGTAGATAGGGAGGTTTTGTGGGGCTCATGCAGTGTAGTAGGGGGTTTTGTGGGGCTCAACAGTAATGGGAGGTTTTTGGGGCCCATGCAGTATATATAGGGGGCTGTGTGGGGTTCTTGCAGTATATATGGGGGTTGTATGGAGCTCATGCAGTATTATGGGGAAGCTTGGGGGCTCATGCAGGTGTATAGGGAGGCGGGTTTTGGGGCTCAGCAGTGTATATGGGGGCTGTGGGGGCTCATGCGTATATATAGGGAGGCTTGGGGGGGTTGCGTGGTTAGGGGGCGTGTGGGGCTCTTTCATTGTATATATGGAGGGTTGGGGCTATGCAGTGTGTATATGCTTGTACATTCTTTGATAAAAAATTTTATGTTTACCAAATTCCCTTATTTTATTATTACAACTTCATATTTTTTGCAATATTTTTTTTTTTGTTTTATTTTAGGATATTTGTTTCTTGTTTTTTGTTTTCTCTGTTTAAGGCATGTGTTTGTATGCATTTACATTTTGATACACATTAACTTAACTTTTTTCAGTTCAGACCCAGTTTTTCATGTATTGGGGCTTGTTGGGGGGTCATGCTTTATATAGGGAGGTGTGTGGGGGTCATTTCAGTGTTTTTGGGAGGCTGTGGGGGCTCATGCAGTGTAATAGGGAGGGGTGTGGGGCTATGCAGTTATATTTGGGACTGTGTGGGGCTCTTCAGTGTATATAGGGAGGCTGTTTTGGGGCTCATGCAGGGTTTTAAGGGAGGCTTGTGAGGCTCATGCTGTATATAGGGAGGCTGTGTGCAGTCATGCAGTAAATTAGGGGGCTGTGTGGGGGTCATGCAGTAATATGGGGGGTTGGGGGGGCAAAGCAGTGAATAGGGAGCTGTGTTGGGTCATGCAGTATTGGGGAGGCGTGAGGATTCATTTCAGTGTAATAGGGAGGCTGTGTGGGGCTCAAGAGTGTATAAGGAAGGCTGGTGGGGCATCAGTGTATTAGGGAGGCTGTGTGGGGGTCGCAGTTTATAGGGAGGCTTTTGGGGCTCATGCAGTGTTTATAGGGGGGGTGTGTGGGGCTCATGCGTGTTATAGGAAGGGTGTGGGGCTCATGCAGTGTACTTAGGGGGCTGTGTGGGGCTCAGCAGTGTGTAAGGGAGGCTGTGTGGGGTCATGGGGGTTTATAGGGAGGCTGTGTGGGGCTCATGCGTGATAGGGGGGCGTGTGGGGCTCATGCAGTGTGTATAGGGAGGCTGTGTGGGGCTCAAGCAGTGTATATAGGGGGCTGTGTGGGGGATGCAGTGTTATAGGGAGGCTGTGTGGGGTCAAGCAGGGTATTTTGGGAGGCTGTGGTGGGTCATGCAGTATTGGGGGGGCTGTGTGGTCTGCAGTGTATATAGGGGGGCTGTGTGGGGCTAAGCAGTGTTTTTTAGGGAGGCTGTGTGGGGGTCATGCAGTGTATATAGGGAGGCTGTGGGGGCTCATGCAGTGTATATGGGGGCTGTGTGGGGCAGCAGTGTTTTTAGGGAGGCTGTGTGGGGCCAGCAGTGTAAAAGGAAGGCTGTGTGGGGCTCATGCGTGTATATAGGGAGGCTGTGTGGGGCTCATGCAGTGTATATAGGGAGGTGTGTGGGGCTCCCTGCATGTTTATAGGGGGCTGTGGGGGCTCATGCAGTGTATTTAGGGAGGCTGTGTGGGGCTCATGCAGTGTGTATAGGGAGGCTGTGTGGGGTCATGCAGTGTAAAATTTGGGGAGGTGTGTAGGGCTCATGCAGTATCTATGGGAGGCTGTGTGGGGCTCATGCAGTTATGGAGGCTGTGTGGGCCTCTGCGTTATGGGGAGGCTGTGTGGAGCTAGCAGTTTTAGGGAGGCTGTGTTTGGGGTTATGCAGTTTAATAGGGAGGCTGTGTGGGGCTCATGCAGTATTATGGGGGCTGTGTGGGCTCATGCGTGTTATGGGGGCTGTGTGGGGCCACTTTTTGGGGGGGGTTTTGGGGGGCCATGCGGGGAAGGGGGTGGGGGGGTTCATCAGTTATGGGACTTGGGGGGGGTTTTCAGTTTTTTTAAAATTCTGCTTAATATTAAGTGAAACTTAATATTGAATAATTATCTTTAATAAAAATTTAATTAAAAAATGATATTAGTATTGAGCAGAATTTTTGGGGGCCTATTGGGGGGGCCCCCTCCAAAAAAGTTTTGGTCTTTTCTTTGCCCCCCCAAGGGAAAAATTTAAATTTGGGCCCCCCCGGGCTGTGGCTTTTTTGGCCCACACTTTTACGGGGAATTAAAAAGGGGGAAGTTGCAAGTTGATTTTAAAAACAAATTAAATATTTTTTTTTACTTGTTAAGGTACCATCCCTTTGTTCCTCTTCCGTGAAAGGGGAAATTTGGGGAATTTTTCCTTGGTTATTTTGTTGAAGAGTGAAGGGGAAAAGTAAAAATGGAGGTTTTGGGGGGGAAAATTGGGGGGGGCTGGGCCTCTTTAACATTTCAGTCGTGCGACGTCCCCAAAACCCAAAAAAAAGCGTCAAAAAAAGGGAAAACCCCCATTATTTTGGGCGGATCCTTTTTTTTTCTTGACTTGCTTTAGGCGGTTTTGCGGATGGTCGCCCTTTTGATCCTTTTTTTGGGATTGTCATAAATTTTGCTCTGTTTTTTTTAAAAAACGAAAAATTTGAAAATTTTTTTTTTTGGGGGCGTCAAAATGAAGGATTTTGGGGATCGCCCGCCCCCCCGTTTTTTATGGGGGGCGCCTAGGGGTGGCGGTTTCCGTTTTCCCCCCCTTTTTTTGGCCTTCTCCCCCCGTGCCAGACATGCGTACAATACTTTTGGGGTTCAAAAGTTAAGTCTTTTGTTTTTGCTGAAGTGAGCAATCCGCAGCATTTTTAAAAATTTCTGTTAGGGGGCGGGTATCTCCGCTCCCCCCTTTGGGGCCATACAAGGAGTTTTGGTTGATGGGGCCAAAAGAACATGTGCCCCAAGTAAAAGGCGAGCGTTTGTATCAAGGGGCCAAATGCCCCCCTTTTCCCCTCCATTTTTAAAAAAACATTAAGTCCTCGGGGGGGGCCCCCTCCATTCCCCTTTTTTCCCCCACACAAACTCCCCAAAAACCCCCAAACGATTTTTGGGGAACCCCAAGGGGGCTGAGTCTGCGTTCTTCCATTTTATATCCTTTGGGCACAGGAAGTGTATTTAAAAGGGTAGTGCAATTTTTCGGAATTGCCACTGTAATTTCCGGGCAATCCCCCCTTTCCCTCCCCGGGGGAAAAAATACCAATTTTTTTGGGTATGCTTTTCCCCCCCGAATAATACGTTTTGCAACGAATTTAGCTTGCAGGGCTTTTTTTTTTCCCCAAAGGGGATCTGTAGCATCGCTTGGAAAACTGATTGAAGATTGGCACACTTTTCAAACTAGGTTTAAAAGTGTGCCCTTTTTTACTATTGTGCTCCCATGCGCATCAAAAAAAAAGGACTAATGTAAAAAAAAAAAAAAAAAAAAAAAAACGTGCTTTTCTCCCTTCGACGCCCCCCCCATTTTTTTTCCAGAGTTTTCCCCCCCTCTCGCGCGCTCCCGGCCAATCGTTTTCCCCAAATTTTTTTTTGGGGAAAATGCCCCAGATGACGTAGCATCACGAAAAAACCCGCTATTTTTTTTGGGGGGGTGATTCTGCAATGAAATTACGGGAACGGGTTTGGGGCCGGGGGGTCGCGGGGGGGGGGGGAATTGGGGGGGCCCCGGAAGGGGGAAAAAATTTTCTTTTTTTTTTTTTAAAAATTTTTTTTTTACAGGGATTGGCCCAGGGCCGGAGGAGAGTTCCTCCCCCCCAACCCGGGGGACCTCCACAAAAAAAACCCCGTTATTTTGCGCAGGTGGGCTTTAGCCACTTTGGGGAAAAAGAAAAGGGGTTCAATGCAACCCTTTTGGCGGGGGTTTTACAGCGATCCGAAAAAAAAATGGTTTTTGTTTTTTTTTTCCACGTTTCGTTTGCACCGCGGAAAAAAAGGCGATGGAACATCTTTGGGGAAAACCCCATAGGATAGGGGGGTTTTTTTTGGGGGGAAAGGTTTTTTGGGCTGAATTTTTCGTCGCAAAAAAACCGCGGCAAAAACGCAAAAAAAACCTAAAGGGCCTTAGCCTAAAGATTCACAGAGTAAAAGAGGAGGAAATCATCTGCACTGATGGGAAAAAAAAATTTTTTACTTTTTACTATACCGGGCAAAATTTTTGGGCCCAAACAAAAACCCCAAAACCCCGTCAACAACTTTAAAAGCTAGGTTGAGCCCAAAAAAAGGTGGTTAGTTTTTAAAGTCCCCGATTTTTGCCCCCAAATAGGTTTCGTTGGCCGAAACCGCCCCCAGCGTGCAGGGGGCCATGGGTCTTCGACCCCCCGCCCAAGCATTTTTCCCCCTAATTTTGCAGGGGCCCCTTTTTTTAGGGGGGCCCAAGGGCAACTGTGGGAAAGAGGGATTTTTCGCGTCCACCACCATCTTAAGAAGGGCATTGAATGTTTTTGGGTTGTTTTCGGGGGCATCTGTGTTTTAAAAAACCCCCAGCCCCGGGCCTCCCTTTTACCCTTTGCCGATTTTTAAAAGTAGGGGGGGGGTTTGGGGGCCCCCCTGTTTATCCCGTGGGGGGATTTTTGGCAGGGAAAGAGAAGGGTTTTTCTGTGTTTTGGTTGTAATTGTGCTGTACGTTAGTGGCTGGGCAGGGGGGATTTTTTGTGGGGAGCAGCCTGGTTTTGGGTGCCTGAAGCTGTGTTGCGTTACACTGCTTTTGAGACTTTTTTTTTTCCCCAAAAAAAACTTTTATTCTTTTTTTTGACAATTTTGACCGTTCATTTTTTTTCCCCAGTATAGAGCTGTTTCGCTCCTCACCCCACTAACCCTGGTTCACGGGGGGAAAAAAGTCAGGGCCAAAAAATTTGGACAAATGACACAATTTTTTTGAGTTGGGCTCTGCATGCCACCACATTGGGTTTTTTTTTGAAACCCTACACAGAATTCAATGGGGATTTTTAAAGTTTTTAAATTTTAAGGGGGTTAACAAAAATATGTGTTAGAAAATGTAGGAATTTTACAATTTTTTTTACAAACACTCCAAAAATTTTTGGAGGAAAAAAAAAAAATTTTGGCAAATAAACAAAACCCCAAAAAAAAAAATTTTTAATTTTAAATATTTTGTGGCAAATCCTTTGGTGGCAATCCCCCCCCTTTTAAAATTTGGGGAACCCCCTTGGACATCCCCGTGTTGGCGATATTGCTCGATATAAAAAAAAAATCGAAACGAAATGTACGCGTTTGCACAAATATCGTTTTTTTCCGTTTGATGGGGGAAAAGCCCCTTTTTTGTTTGGGGGAAAAAAATATCGAAATTAAAAAAAACATTCTTGCCTTTGGGGGTTTAATTGTACTGAAGGAAAAAAACGGGGGACTAATGTGAATTTTTTGGGGGGGGGGTTGGGGGGCCCCCAAAAAAGGGGCATATTTTTTTTCCCCAATGTTTGGGGAATAGCATTAAATTATTTTTTTGGGAAACCCCCGTTTTTTTTGACAAAACAAATTGACATTTTTTTTAACCTTTTTTCTATTTTGGCTTTTATGTTGTTTAAAAAACTTTTTTTGCCCCAAACCTTTTTAAAAAAATTTTCCCCCTTTTGCCACACTTTTCCTTCATAACCTTCGCGCAGCATCTTTTTTTCCCCCCAAAAATTATTCTTCATTCCCCTTCTTAATCTTCTTCTTAAACTTTTGCTTTTCTTTTTTTTGGGTTTAAAATTACTCATTTGTTTTATTAAACTAAAAATTTTTCCCCTTCAAATTCAAATTTTCATTTTTTTTCCTCTTATCTTTTTATTCATATTCTTATTTGTGCAGTTTTTCCCCTTTTTATTTAAAAAATTTTTAAAAAGGGGGGAATTTTTTTCCCCATTTTTCCGTTTTGCTAAAAAAAATTTTTTAAAAAATTACAAACAGTTTTTGTCCGTGTTTCGTTTAGCCTGCACGCAGGCATTTTCCGGGGGCCCCCACGGGAGGGGGGGGACCCCCCCCCATACATTTTTTTAAAATTTTTTTCTTTCCTTTTAAAATTTTAGAGCATTTTATTTTGCTTTTTTTTTTTGGGTTTTAATATTCATGTTCTTCTTTTTTTTTTTTTCCTTTTTTGCTTATTTTTTTTTCTGTCTCTTGTTCTGTTATCTTGTAGTTTGTTTTTAAAACCCTTCTTTGTCCTGTTGGGGGGTTTTTTTGGGGGGAATCTTTTATTTTTTCTTTGTGATGGTGTTCGGCTGGTTGGTTTTGCTCGTCGCCCCTTTTTGTCGTAATTTTTCTGGGGGGGGCCTTTTAAAGTCGTCAAAATTCCCGGGGAAGAAAACAGTTTGGCGTTACGGGAAAAAACCCGGGGGGTTTTATTTTGGGGAAGAGACAATGGAAAGAAAACCCCAGGCCGTGACTGTTGCGGGGGCCCCGGACGGGTAGCAAAAGGAAAAAAAGGCAATGTCAAAAAAAAGAGTCCCGCGACTTTTAAAAGGGAAAAAGGTTTTCTAAGCAGGGGGCCCCCGTGTTTTCCAAAAAACACTACCAAGGACCGGGGAGACGTTGCGGGGGAATCGGTTTCGGAGATTGGAGGGCCCTTGGGCCCCCAAAGGGAAAATGGGGAGAACCACTTGACGGTAATGGCCCCCCGGGCGGGTAAAAGGGGAAAGGAAAAAAGGGGGGAAAGTCACAACCGGTCCCCGCTGACTTTTTTGTGAAAACGGTTAATAAGCAGGAGGGTACCTTTTTCCCCAAAAACCCCAAAGGGGGCCCGCAGACGTTGGGGAAAAAAGGATACGGGAGGGAAAAGGGCCCCCGGGCCCAAAAGGGGCCCGGGGGAGCCACTTGGGGTATGGCCCCGGGAAAGGGGGGAGAAGAACCCCCCCAAAAGAAAATGTAAGTTTGACGGGTTTTAAAACTTTTAAAAGGGTTTTGGTCATGTTCCTAAAAAAATTTTTTTTCCCTCAGCCATTTTACTTTCTTTTTTTGCTGCAGCTATCTTGCCCCCCCGGAAATTTTGGGAGTTTCCAGCTTGCATGTTCCCCCCCGGGGTTTTTTTTCCTTTGGGGTTTTTTTTCGGGCCCCAGCTGAGAAATTTTAGGGCTTCAGAATAAAACTTGCGGGGGAACCCCGGGGGCCCGACTCCGGGAAAACCTTTTGGGCCTTGTACCCCCTTTTTTTCCTATTTTTGGGTTTTTTGGAAAAAAACCCTGGATTTTGGGGAACCCCCTTGGGTTTTTGGGGTAAATCCCCGTTTCCCGGAATTACGGTAACTGAGAAGAGCCCCGCCCCGTTGTGGGGGGTGAGGGGGAAAATTTTAAAATTTTCTCTGGCCTGCTGTGCCCCCCGGGGTTTTTTTAAAAATTTTTAAAATGTGTGACCCATTATTGCCACTTGTATGAAGTAATACAAGCCTTTTTATCAAAAAAATTTGGGGGCCCCCGTTTTCATTTTTCCCCCAAAAAACCAAAAGGGGGGGGGAATTTTTTCTGTACTCCCCTTTTTTTACAAGATTCTGAAAGCCCCAAAAGTTAGTTTTTTGGGGGGGGGTTTTGGGAAAAGGGGGGGGGTTTTGCTGTAATGTGGAAAATTTGATGTCCCCGGGGTTTTTCCCCTTTTTGGGGGTGGGGGGTGGTTGTGACTTCTCACAACCTTTCCCCCTGAGCCCCAATTTTTCCCTTTTTAAAAATTTTTTTTTTTTTCAGTGTTTTTACGGTTTAAAAATATTGTTTTTTTTTTTTTTTTTTTTTTTTCTTTTTGTGTCTGCGTAAAAAATGGTTTTTCAGATGTGGTTGACTTTCTGTGTGTAGGGGGGGTTTTGGGCTCACCCCATTCCAGGTGAGCAGTTTTTCCTTAAAATTTTTTTTTTTTTCTGCAGTGTTACCAAAAGGTAAACACTTTTTTTTTTTTTGTTTTGTTTTTTTTTTTTTCCTTTTCCCCTTTCCCCCTTTCCTGTTTAAAGATCTGGGGAAAAAGGGGCCCGCAAAGGAAAATTTTGGGGTGATGAAAATTCCTTTAGATTTGAAAACTATAAAAACCCGTTTTTTTAAAAACCCACAGGCCTCACTTTTTCCCAAATTTTCAAGTGTTTGGGGGCGGGTGCCGGGGGGTTTGGGGAGGATTGAAGTTAGGGAGGGATCCCCCCTCCCGCCGTAGCCCCCGGGTTTGGGTTTTCCCCAAATTGCCCCTTTTTTTTTTTGGGGGTGAACCCTGGGGAAAAATTTTTGGGGGTTTATTAATCAAAAAAATCTTTTTTTTTTTGCACGCTTCAAAAATTTCCCCCGACGATCTAAAGTGTTACTATAATTTGTTTCTTACCAACAAAGGGTTTTTTTTTGGGGAAACCTTGATTTTAGACTAGGATGAAGTTTGGATATCTGGATCTTTTTTTTTTTTTCCATGGGGGCAGGTGTTTGGACCCCATCGAGGTGCAAAAAGCTGAAGCAAACCATGTTACTTTACGCCCCAAAGGGGGGCAAAACGGTGTGAATTTGCCCTTTTGGGGGTTTTGGAGATGGGGGCCCCTTTTTTCCACCTGGACGTTCCGCCAAAAAAAAATTTTTTTGAAAAGGGGGGTTTTCCCCCACTGATTTAAAGGAAAACTTGTCGTCCCGGGACCCTCCCACGGGCTTTTGGTGACTTTTTTTAACTACTGATCCGTATTGTATCTTTCTGATGAACGCGGCAGAGAGAGGGTTTTTAAAAAAAAATTCCCCAAAACCCTTTTTTCCCTACCTTTTCCAAGCTAAGGAACCTTTGATTTTAGGACCCCCGGGCCCAAAAACCCCTGCCCCCAGGCAGGTAGTCTTTAAAGGGGGGTTTTAAAGTTTTGCAAAAAAGGGGCATCGTTTTAAGGAGAATCTATGTTTTTTTTTGTAAAAAGTAGGGCATTCTTTTTAAACTCCCCCGGGTTTTCTCGAAAGCTATTTGCAGCCCCCTTTCTGTGATTTTTGCGAGGGGGGGGATCGGGCCCCCAAAGCCTCGGGCCCCCCAGAGGACCCAGAAAAGATCTTGATTTGGGGGTTTTTAAAAAACCCCTTTTCTTCGGGGAGGGTGACTTTTAAAAAAGCAAAAATTTTTCAAGTTTTTTCGCGGTTGTCCCAGTGAGTTGAAAGGGGAAAAAAAATTTCTCATTGTTTTTTTTCCCCATAAAACTCGGGTTGACTCGTTGGGTGTCTAGCTCTGCTTTGATAATCAGGGGCAAGGGGGAAATTTTAGGGTTTGTCTCCTTTGCTCAAAAACGGGGATACGTTCGTGAAGAAGGTCCCCCAAAAAGAGGGAAAAACTGTGGATGGCTCCCTGGCCCTCTGGCGTGGAACGGAAAAGGCCCTTTGGGGTTTTCTTATGGGTAAAGATCATCAAAAAAAAAATGTCCTTTATGCTTATCTCTTTCCCCACTTTCCCATTATTTTTGGGTTTTCAGGTGCAGGCTCGAACCCCCCCCTTAACTGGGGGGGCCCAAAGGGAAAATTACACTTTCCGGAAACGATGAGTCAAAAAGTTTCGCTTGCTTTTTTCCCCAAAAGGGAAAAACATGTCAGTCCCTAAATTTTCCGTTTTAAACCCCCGGACTATGTGGTTTATGTAAAAAGAAGAACGTACCGCTTCCCCCCCCCGTCCCTTTTTTTGTCCAATTGAATTATTGCCTGGGCAGAGATACTTTTGGTAAAATCTACCCCCCCGGCGGGGCCCCGGCTAAGGCTTTTAAAGGATTACATAGACGAAATTTTAGCCAAGGGTTATCGCCCCTCTTCTCTCCTGAGGTGCCCCATTTTCTTTGTAAAGAAAAAAGTTTGGGTTCTGAGCCCCCGCGTTTGGGCTATAGGGAACTTAAAAAAGGTTTTTATTAGAAAAACCCTTTTTTAAAGGTTTTAAACCCCCCCGTTTTTTGGGGGGGTGGACATCCCAAAAATTTTCTCTAAACTGATCCCCGGGGGGGGCCCAAAAATTAGTCGTTTTAAAACCTGGGGTTTAATGGAAGACTGCATTCAGGTCACGCTATGGACACTTTGAATTTTCTGTTATGCCCTTTTTTGGGGGGAGTCCCCCCCCCCATTTCCAAACTTGGTTTAATGAATCTTCGGGTCTCCCAGATACATTCGTGGTGTTTTTTTTGGATGATTTCTAAATTTTTTTAAAAACCCCAGAGGAAATTTTTGGACATGTGGGGAAAAGGTCTTGGAAAGTCTAAGAAAAAAATCTTTACATCAAACTTGGAAAGTGTGAATTCCATAAAGGCCCAAAAAATTTTTAAAATTTTGGGGTAGTCTGTTACAAAGGGGAAATTTGTATGGATGGAAGCAAGACCAAGCCCTCAAAGGGTTGGCCAAGTCCTAGGAAAAAATTTTTGGGGGGTGAAACGTTCATCGGGGTTTTCCCCAAAAACTATAGACGTTTCTTAGGAATTTTCTGGGGTGTCCCTATCACCCAAATTACCGGAAAAAAATCTAGGTTTTTCCCGGATCCCCAAGCCCAGGAAAAAAATTTTTCCCCTCTAAAATTTAAAATTTAAAACCCCCGCCCTAAACTTAGTTTCATCCCCAAACCCCCCTTGCCTTCCCCCTTTAGGTGGAGGGTTCAGGGTGTGCCGTTTTGGGGGTTTACTTTCAGAGAACAGGTGGAAGGGAAAGTCTTGCTCCCGTGCCTTTTTTTCCAGCGTTGTCTTCCCGGGTGAGAGGAACTCGATGTGGGCAATAGGAGTTTTGGCCATTATTGCCGCCCTTAAAAAAAGGGGGAAACCCTTTTTAGGGGCCCGCACAGCCCAAAAAGTCGTCCCGGAAGCCCCTGTAAACCTTAAAAATTTTCAGGTCGGCTAAGTCCGGGCTCCTCGCTGGCTCGCTGGAATCTTTTTTAAACCCAAATTTAAATTTTTTTTTTTTTTTTTCCGGATCGCGAAAAGGGGAAAGGGGTGTTTCCCCTTCTAGGATTTTTTCAGAGAGGGAAAGTCCACTTTCCCTCCTAGAATTTTCCTGACTTAAATTCCGGGGGGTGATTCATAATTTAAAACCTAAATTAAGGGGCATTAAAAGGGAAACATACTGCGGATTCCTTTTGGGGAAAAACCCCCAAAAGGGGTAAGTTTGTCTTTAAGAATGGTGTGTGGATTCGGGGAAAGTCGGGATATTCTAAAACCAGTCAGATTGGGTATTGAAAACTCATTCACGTTCAGATAGTGGGCATAGAGGTTTTAAAAAAGGGGGACACGGAATTTCTTTCCTTTTTCTTTTGGTGGCCACTTGCGGGAAGGTTTTTTTTTAAACTTTTGTCCTTCATGTGAAGTCTGTGAAAAGATGCAAAACACCTGTCTCCCAAAAACGGGTTTTCTGTTGAAAACCCCTTCCCCCCGCCCCCCCCGGGGGGGAAATTTTTTTGGGAAAATTCCCTTTGTGGGCCCCCAAAACCTAAAAAGGGGGAAAAACACCTTTTCTAGGGGGTTGTTTTTTAAAACAAAAGCAGCTTTTTTTCCCCCTTGTGCGGCTTCCCCCAAAAAGGGGACAAAACTTCTTTTTTTGGGATGATTAAAAATGTGTTTCGCTTACATGGAGTACCAGATGAGGTTTTTTCGGATCGGGGGTGCAATTCACTTCAAGGTTTTGGAAAAAATTTTTGTGCAGCATTGGCCTTTAAAAAAAAAACCTTTCTTCTGTTTTTCTCCAGAAAATGGACGGGCAGAACAAACCAATCGACCCTGGGCGTATCTTCGTGTTTTTATCTGTCCCCTAAAGGATGTTTTGGGGGGTTTATACTTCCATGGTGAGTTCTCTTATAACAACTCTCGGGCCCCCTCCTAAGCAGTCCCCTTTTTTCTCCAATTTGGTTTCACCCTAATATTTTTCCTCGATTTCCCATAAAAACCCTTTTGCCGCAGGGGGAAAAAAATAAATTTTTAAAAAAAGAATAGGGTTTCAAAAAAAAAATTTTTGGGAAAATTTGGTTTTGGGGGAAAGGTCAAGAAACCGCAGATAAATTTTGTTAACCCCCCAAAAAACCTTTTTCAAGGTAGGAGACCTGGTTGGCTGTCAACCGAAATTTAATTTAAAGGGAATTCCTCATCTTTTTTGGGGGGGAATAAAACATTCCCCCTTTTAAAAAAATAAAAATTTTTATAAGTGCTGTCGCTTGTCTTTCTTCAATCCCCAGAAATATAAAAATCCACCCTTTTTTCATGTTTCCCTACTAAAGGTGCGACACCCAATACTTTTCCCCTGGTTTTTTTCCCCCCTTCCCCCCCCCCGTGCTAGTCTTTGGCAGGAAAAAATTTGGGGTTTTTTGGAAAGGATTCTAGATTCCAGGTTGTATAGAAATCAGTTAAATTTTTGGATTAAAGGGCGGGCACCCAGTGGGGGGAAAATTTTCATGGGACCAGTCAAAAATTTTTAAAATGTCCTGCTTGCTCCGAAAGTTTCAAGAGGTACCCACAACCCTGGTCTGAGGTCATCGGAGGCTGTCCTAGGGGGGAGTAATGTAAGGTTCTGTGTATTTTTCCCCTAAAATTTTTTTTTTCCCCGTCACCCATTTTTACTTTCTGTCTTGCTGCAGCTATCTTGCCCAGTCAATGGAGTTTCCAGGTTTTTATGTTCCCGCCCTGATTCTCTCCTCTTGTTCTTTAAAACACCCCCGTGAGGAAAACGTGCTTCAGAATAAACTTGCGGGAAACCCCGTGACCTGACTCCTGGGGGCCTTTGCCCCTTTTTCTCAGTTATTTTTTTTTTTTGTGGAACTTTGGGGAAAAAATTTTTTGGGTTTTGGGAAACCCCTTTCTTTTGTAAATCCCCGTTTGCATGGACTTCGGTTTAAAGGAAGAGCCCCAAAAACCCGGGTTTTGGAGGTGTTGCTGAGTTTTAAATTACTCTGGCTGCGGTGTTTTCCCCCGTTTTTTTATCTGCAAAATGTGTGGGCTATTTTTGCCACTTGTTTTGAAGTAATACAAGCCTTCTTTTTCAAACCTGTGACTCCGTGTTTTTATTGCACCCCCAACCAAGACACTTATGAACCCGTCTCTTAAAAATTTTTCAAGCGTCCGCAGTTACCGAATCACCCAAATCCTACAGTGGGTGTTATCCTATTGTCACAATGGAAACCCCCTTTTTTTACATATCCACAGAAAAATGGGGAAACCCCTAAACGCAGGCACCATAGGTCGGCAAAACCCCCAATTTTAAACACAAGAAAATTTTTTGGGGATAATTTCTTTTCCCCCTGCCGGAAAAAAGCGTCGTGCTTAACCAGGCGGCCGGGGGTCAGTACCCCCGCCAATTACTTCGAGAACCAAAAGGGGGGTGTTGTGCCCAGGGGTACAGTTCGGGGGGAGAAAGTGAACATACAGGGAAAGGAAAACGTTCCCAAAAAAGTTTTTTTTAAACTGAAAAGGCAGGAAAAATTTGGGGGACCATCCCCTTTTTCATTTTCAAAAAAAGTAACCCGGGGGCTCTTTCCCCTTTAGGGGTTTGTTTGTTGGAGGTCTGTTAACACCCCCGCGACTAAAAAAACCCGCTCGATAATCACGGCGCAGGGCAACCCCGCCCTCCAATGCATCTGGCAAAATTTGGGCCCCTGTATCCCCAAATTAGAGACCCAAAAAATTTTAAAGGGGAAGGGACTGGATTTACACTTAGGGGGAAAAACCAAGTAGTCCCCTCTTCGGAAAAATTTTTTTCCCGGTGATGGAGGTCTCGGATGGTGTGACCTTGTGGCGTGTCACAAAATTTTCCCCCTTTGTAACATACAGTTATTGCCCTGTGCGAGGCGTGCTTTGCCCCCTCTTTTTTTGAAGGGGGGTACACTGCCTCGACGCACAGAAAGGGTTTGTTTAAAGGCGCAGTAAACAGCAGCAGCTCTCTCGGGGGAATGTTCCCCAGTTGGTTTTCCCAGTGTTTTCTTTGGGACTCCCGATTTTACGGTCCCGGTTCACCGGTGTGATGAGGGTTTGTTAAATTTTTTTCCCCGGGAGCGGGGTTGGAGGGTGTAACCCAATAAAATTTTTGTGTGGAAAGTGGGCGATGCGGGGTGTTTCTCAGGACTGAAACAGGGAAAAAAAAACCCGTGCGCAGGCTCCCCCAATGGGCCCCAAAAAGGGGTTTCCCTTTTGGGAAAAAGGGTCATCTCTGTCTTCTCTGCTAACCCCCCCTCGCTCTACAACTGGTAGGCGTTGTGACTCCCCCCTTAGGGATTTTTTCCTCCTCCATTGACTCCTCCTCTCCCATCCTCCTCACAAAGTGAGCCCTGCCCACCCCCTTTTTGGGGGAAAAAAGCGTTGCGCTAAATGCCCCGAGGGAAATTTAATTTTTAAATCCTCACCCCCCAACTTTTCAAAACCCCTTCCTTTAGGGGCTTTCAGTGATTTTGAAGCAGGAGATGGGGGGGTTTCAGTCATGTGACTAGGCATATCTGCCTCCCTTTCCGCGTTTGAGAAAATCAAACGCAGGGCAAAGTGCAGATGTCGTTTTGGGCCCCCCTCATTTGTGGTAAAAGTTGAAGGCGAAAATTTTCGAGTTGTTTTCCCTGTTGCAGCTGTACCCATTTTGCTGGCTGCTGCTCAAACAACCGCTAAAACATAGGGAAAGGTGGAATTCCCCCGGGTTTGGGTACGTCCAATGATGCGATTTTTGGGGGAAAGGCGAAATCTGACTTGCAGAGTTTAAAAATTGGCGATCTGGCCAGGGTGGAAAACCCCAAAAGGTGGGGCGCATTTTTGGCCCCCCTTGGAGGGTGATCAAGTCCGGTAGCCCCCTAAAAAAAACTCGGGGCCGCCCAAGTTGGCACATGTCCCCAGAATGGTATGGAGTGAGGTTCCCAAGGCCCGACCCCCCCAAAAAGATTTGGCCATTGTCACCCCACTACCCCCCCCGGGCTGGGATTAGGAAAAAAAACCAACACGCTCTCCTGCTTGATGGCATCCCAGAGCTCCTGCGCTGTGTGGTTTCCCGATTCCCAGGGGGAATTTTAATTTCGTACCCCCCTTTTTTACGTTTTGAAAAGGCTGTGCTCATATCGGTCGCAACAGGGAACGTTTCCCCGGGGCCCTTTTGGGGTATATGTGACGGCTGTGCGCGGGTGATTTTGAAAGGAAAATGGAAAAAGGGGAGGAAACAATGTGCCAGAATGGATTCCTGAATCCTTGGAGTTGGCCCCAAAACCCTTCAGGCCACTGGGAAGATTGTACCCGGTTTCCCCAAAAATTGGGCCCCCAAAGGGGAGTGGGGAAAGGTAGCCCTGGCCAGGGGACTGGTCCCGCATCGGTTGGGGAAAGGGGGGCCCGCTTTCTGACGGCGGGTTTTTTTCGATTTTAAGTTTCCCCCCAATGTTTTTGCAGGCAGGGAAAGCTTGCCCGCTGGGAAATTTAAAAAAAGGTTGGGGCCCTTTATTGTGGGGGGTGCCAAAGCCATAAAGTTCCTGAAAACTGTCAGTCTCCACCAGCCTGAAGACAGCATTTCAAGGGAAGGAGTTTTGAAGGCCAGAAATTTGGCCTGTGCTGTTTGGGTGGTTTCCCCAGTTGGCCGTCTTTTATCCTTTCCTGTGTTAAAAGATGGTGTTTTTTGTTTTTTGGGGGGTACGGGGACTGTTTAACCCTTCTGCGTGGGTGGGGAAAAAAGTTTCTCTTGGAAACAGTGCCCGGGGGGGTTTTCCCCTGGAGATTCCCTGAGGAACCCCAAAAAAGGGTGTGGAGTGGAGGTAGGGTCGAACATGAAAAAAGATGTAGGTGGCTGTTTGGGTTTTGGCCTTTTTTCCAGTGTGTCTTTGGAACTCAGCAACGTGTTAGCCCCTACAAAGTTTTCCCCTTTTTTGTGGTATTCGGGGTTTCCCGTTTTTTTTTCCTCTTTTAACTTTTTTTTCACGTTGGGTTTTAAAAATAGCAAAAAAATTTAGGGACAAGTCTGTCAAAAAAAGGCCACGCAGTGAAAAAATTTTTGGGGCGCCAATTTTGACAGTTCTAAAAAAAACTGTCCCAAAAGGTGCCAAATGGAGGTACAAAGGGAAGCGGTCTGCAGCCCACCCCCCTCCCCTTTTTTTACCGTTGGGACAATCTCTTCCCCAGAGGTTTTCCCCCCCCTTCCGGGTTTTTCACGCCTGTTGGGTCTGGACTTCTTATTTTCCCCTACCCCCCCTTTTTCCAAAAACCCCCCCCGGGGTTTGGGTGGGGTTTTGGGGAAACCCTGCTCCCCAAAAAACCCGGCACCCCCGGGCTCATCATCATTTAAGATGCGTTTGCGGGTGTGGGCCATGGCACTGGGGCCCCCCCCCTCTTAAATTGAGAGAGACACAGTGTTGCGCATCCGATAAACCCCCTTTTTTCAAAAATTTTTTTTTTGCTTGGCCCTTTCCCCCGGGTTTTTTAGCCAACGATTCTGGAACAGAAGCAGAGATAGCTGGTCCTGTACAGAACTCTTGACTGCCTTTTGGGGGTTTTCAGGCGGTGAAAAAGGCAGATGGTTTTCCCAAAAATGTTTTTGGGGGCCCGAGAGGAGGGGGGGAAGGGAAAATTTTTGTCGATGCATTGGCTGCCAAACCCCAAACCCAAAAAAAGGCTTCAATTTGTTCTTCCCGCGCAGGGGGGCACGCCGGGGCTCCCACCAAAAAAGGGTAAAAAAAAAGCTCCGGGGATAAATGGTTTGGGTGCTGTGGGACTGAGGGTGGCAGCGACAAGAACCCACGTCCTCTCCCCCGCTAAAAAACCCCCCCGGCCCCCCGCCCCGTGCCTTACCCCTGATTCTTAATTTTGGGAGGGTTTAAAAAGAAAGTCAAAAAATTAAAAGGCCCCCAAGTGGGGTTATTACGAGGGGCTGGGAAATGAACACTAAAACCCCCAAAAATTCAAATCTGGAAAGGCACCCCTTTTCTATTCTATGGGTTTTGAAACCAAAAGTTTTATACGGATGGAAGCGCGTCCACAAAAAAATAAAAATTTTAAATTTTTAAAGGAATGGAGCAGAACCCAAAATTTGGGGATAAATGAAAAGGAGAGCCACTGGCACGCCAGCAGAGTACAAGCAGCAGTGCTTGAAAAAAGAAATGGAGCGTGATGTGCACTCAAAAAATAAAAAAAAAAGGGTGAAGTGAAAAAAACGGGAAAAAAAAAATGTTTTCAATCTGTGAAAAGGGTCTCCTTTGTCTACTTTTTTAGGTAAAGCAACCATTTTATTTTGGGGGCGGATGGAGGGTTTACATTAAAAATTAAAATTGCATGGGCTGCAAGAAAATTTTAATGAAGGAAAAAAAAATAGTCTGTGAGGGGCAGGTGCAGATGCTACAGACAGCGTTGAGCAGGGGCAAACGCCCGCATCCCTTTCACTTTACACAACCCTTTCAGAGCTGTTAAAAAAACATGCAGGCAAAAGGGGAAACTTTACAAGCGGTTGGTGTAGTCCCCACAGCACATACACAAATTTCAAATCTTAACTGTCCCTGAGTCAGACATTTGGGCGTTCCCCCCCTTACTAAAAAAAACCCCAAAAGTGACGTTTAAAAATGGCGGGGGCCCCCTTTTTATGTGCATTCTGACACCCTTTCGGGCATCAATCAAGCCATGCCTTTGTTAACATGACCGCAGCAGTCAGGATTTTGCCCCACCTTTAGGTTTTCCTCATTGGTTTGACTAAATCACACCCCCTCGCAAAGAATTAGGGGAAAATTTTTCCGATTAGGGTACGATAGATAAAAATAAAAAAACAAATTTTTTTAAAAGGCCGATGAGAAATATCGGCCGATACCCGATATTTGCATTTCGTATCGCTCACACTGGGACATCCCCAAACGGGGGTTTCCTCCTTCTTAATGCTTTGCGGCCTTTACACCCAAAGCCTTAGGTCTTGCTTTTTTTGGGGGGTTTTCCCCCTTTTAAAAGTTGGATTTCAGAAAAGTAAAAATGCATGAAAAATTTTGGGTTTTTAAGATTTTGGTGTTTTGATTGGCCATTAAAAAAATGTTCCACTTTTTTCATCTGAATCCTGTGTAGCTTTGGCTGTTTTTGGGGGCATTACCCCTCTGACTTGAAGCGGCCCAATTTCAAGTTTGCAGCATTTGGCTGAATTGGGTTTGAAAAGTATACCCCGGGGTTTACACTTCAGAATTCCCCCGGTTTTTTTGTCTGCTGGTTTTTTCATCAATTAAAAAACCCCAAAAAACCCGTGCCATTTAAAGCCAGCATGGCCATGCCATCACGTTGCCTCCCCATGTTTTTCGAGGGTGTGGTGTTTCCCGGGGTATGTGCCGTTCCCTTTTTTCTCCAAAAAATTTTTGGCCCTTTTCCCCCCCTTTGGTAAGGTTTATCTTTGTTTTTTTTTCCCTGAATACTTTTCGAACTGAGCTGGCTTTGGAGGTGTTTTTCAGCAAATTTAACTCTGGCCGTCTATTTTGGGAAAATTTTGAAAGGTTTTTATTAGATGTGAACCCCTTTTATTTACTTTTTTTTGGGGTTTTCTTTTTTTGACTTAGGACGATAACCTCTTTTGAGGGGTGTTTGGGGTTAGTTTAGTTGTGAAAGGGTTTTTTCACCAAGGGGAAAATTGCGGCGATCATCCCCCCTGTTGCTTCCCTGGGCTCCGGTCTTTTTGGATTGATGGTTCACCCGTGCTTTTTTTTTTTCTCAGGTTTTTCCAAATTGTAGATTTTGGGCCCCTTCTAATTTTTGTAGCCCAAATTTTTTGGATGGTTTTTTTTTTCTTTTTAGCTTTTTGGATGGCTTGTTTCCCCTGCTGGAGAGCCCCGTGCCCCCTTTTTCCCCTTTACAGAAAAACCCTTTCCAAAAAGAAAAACCCCCCACCTAAAAAAACTCCCGGCCCCTTTATTGCCCTTTAAATTTGGGAAAGACTAACAAAGGGATTTTCCCAAGTCCATGAAATTTCCTTGGGTCATTTTGTCCAAAATTTTTTTTTTGGCCCCCTTTTAAAAAAAGGGGGGGCCCCTTTTTAAAGGGCTAAAACCCCAAAACCCCTTTACCATTTTAATGGGGGGGACCCCCAAAAGAAAGCTGGTTTTAAATTCAACTGCATCTGTTTGTTTTGTTTAAAAAATTAAATTTTGGGGAATGTCTAGAACCAAAATTAGATTAAAGTTTTCTCTGTCCCCAAATTTTTTGGACCCAAATGTCAGTGACTTCTGTGTGTGACTCCAAAAAAATATATACGGAGATTGCAAAATTTTTTCCCCCCCCCCCGTATAAGTGTGCTTCTGAGACGTAGTATACGCTCTTTGTATTTTTTTAAATCCATCTGAAGGGGGGGGCTGGGTGGGTCCGGAAAAAAATTTGGAGATTTCAATTTTTCCCCCCACCGTATACGCTGTCGCTTTGAGGCGTTCCCTATATCTGCTTTTGTTTTCGGTCAAAAAAATTTCTGGGGTGATCGTCTGTGTGTGCCCCGGGAAAAAAAATTTCGGAGATTTTCAATTTTCCCCTACACCCTTTACAGCTGTACGAAAAATGATTTCTGCTCTTTTTGGGTTCGGTCAAAATTACTGAGTGAGCGTTGTGTGTGATCCCCGGAAAAAGGGAGGGGGTTTAAAAAATTTTTTCCCCCGATATACAGCTGTCGCTCCTCTACGTTTCCCTAATTGTGGGGGGTTTTTTTTGGGACTTCCCGGGTTGTGACACCAAGTTTAAGATGGTGCCCTCCCGAGCAATGGGAAAAAAGGGGCTGGCCTTTTAGAAATTTAGGGGGAATGTACGGCAACACGCTCGTTGTTTGGGGGCCCCCCCGGGGGAAAAGTTTGTGGGATATTTACAGGGGAAAGAAATTTGTTGGTTTGGGGATTGGAGTCACCTTGGTTTCCTGGTCAGGGGCCGCGGGCTAAACAAAATACTGAAGGGTTTTGGGTTGTGAGCAAAAGGTGTTTAGCCCCCC
>JARQOD010001634.1:0-93642 GCA_033576555.1 Oophaga sylvatica
TATTCATTGGTGACAGTGGAGACCAGGAGAACCGCTGCATGGGGGAGCGGTAATACATGTCTTCCTGTCTCCTGCGCCCTCCTAACACGTGGTAAGCGCTGCAGGAGACCGAAAGCCGCGCACCGGAAGTTGCGCACTGGGGGGGCGCGTCCCGACTGGTGAGCACAAGATTCTCCTGTTGCTGCAGGAGAAGGGCCAGGAAAGAGCGCGCGCCGGACGTGGCGGCCGGGCACGCGCGCGTACAGTGCGCATGCGACGGGCGCTTGTGGGCAGCAATCAATTAAAAAAAAAAAAAAGGGGGGGCGCCGCGCGCCACACACGTGCACAAGAAGCTACTTAAACCAGCACTTCCCTAAGAATCACCGCCACGAGACTGCGGTCTACTGGTGACAGGTATAGCTGAAAAGCATTACAATGGAGAGTTTATCGCCGGGGCACCTGGACTCACGCCAGGAAGTACATGCATAACGCAGTCTGCAGAACCTGCAGGGCACGAATCAGATTAGGTAAAGCTGACAATGAGTTAAGGCTTGCAAGAGAAGTCAAAAACAATAAAGGGATTTTGGGGATATGTCAAAAATAAAATAAAAGTCAAAGATGCTATAGAATTTTTACAGGATGAAAATGATGAAATGGAAAGAAAGGGTTTTGAGAAGGCCGGACTTTTAAATTCCTATTTTACATCTGTTTTCTCTCAGAAAGGAAATGTAACATCAACTGATCTTCATGGGGCCATCAAAGGAATAAAAGAATCCACACTATCCGTAAACAGAGAGATGGCCAGGGAACACTTAGCTAACATAAATGAATTCAAGTCTCCAGGTCCAGATGAATTAAAGTACACCCCAGACTACTGAAGGAGATTGCAGAAGACATTTTTGAACCACTCTCCATAATCTTTGAAAACTCTTGGAGAACAGGAGAAGTCCCAGAAGACAGGAGAAGAGCAAATATTGTTTCTATCTTCAATAAAGGGGAAGAAGGTGGACCCAGAGAAATAAGGTCGGTGAGTCTGACTTCTATACCAGGAAAGAACTTTGAACAAATTATTAAACAACATGTATGTAAGTACCTGGATAAGAATGAAGTGATTGACCAGAGTCAGCATGTGTTTGTAACTAATAAGTCATGTCAGACTAACTTAATTTCCTTCTATAACAGAATCACTGACTAGGTGGATCAGAGAAATGCTGTAGATATTGTATATCTTGACTTCAGCAAAGCATTTGACAAAGTATCTCACACAATCCTTATTGAAAAAAGGACTAAGTATGGAATGGACAAGGCAACTGTTGGGTGGATTCATAACTGGCTTAGTCATCAGACACAAAGAATGGTCTGAAATTGCTGCGCATCCAGTTGGAAGAATGTCTCAAGTGGGGTGCCACAGGGCTCTGTCCTGGGCCCTGTACATCTTTATCATTGATTTAGATGAAGGAATTGAGGGTAAACTGATTAAATTTGCTGATGACACAAAGCTAGGAGGGATAGCTAATCCTAGAGAAGAGAGAGAGAGAGGATTCAAAAATATATAAATAAACTAGAGCAGTGGGCAGCAATTAATAAAATGGTTTTTAACCGGGAAAATGCAAAGTACTACATTTGGGCAATAAAAATGAAAAAAGCATATACAGAATGGGAGGAATATAGCTAAGCAACAGTATATGTGAAAAAGACTTGGGTAAACTAATAGATCACAGACTGAACATGAATCAACAGTGTGATGCAGCAGCAAAAAAGGCAAATACAATTCTGGGATATATGAACAGAAGCACACAGTCTAGATCATGTGAAGTCATTATTGCCCTCTACTCTTCTTTGGCCAGAATTCATCTGGAATACTGTGTCCAGTTTTGGGCAACACATTTTAAAAAAGACATCAACAAACTAGTGCAAGTTCAGAGAAGAGCGACCAGAATGGTGACCAGTCTGCAAACCATGTCCTATGTGGCATGGTAACAGGATTTGGGAATGTTTAGCTTGCTAAAAAGAAGACTGAGAGGAGACTTAATAGCTGTCTACAAATATCTCAATGGCTGTAACACTGCAGAAGGATCATCTTTATTCTCATTTGCACAAAGAAAGACTAGAAGCAACGGGATGAAACTGAATTATTCGCTTATTCGTCTTATTCGCTATCTTTCAGATAGCGCTCTTCTCAACCCTCTTCAATCTGGTTTCCGCTCTTTACACTCTACTGAAACTGCCCTCACTAAAGTCTCTAATGATCTTCTAACAGCTAAATCTAATGGTCACTACTCCATGCTAATTCTCTTGGATCTCTCTGCAGCATTCGACACTGTGGAGAATCAGCTCCTCCTCACTATTCTCCGCTCCATCGGCCTCAAGGACACCGTTCTCTCTGGTTCTCCTCCTATCTCTCTGACCGTTCCTTCACTGTATCTTTTGCTGGTTCCTCCTCCTCTCATCTTCCCCTTACTGTTGGGGTTCCTCAAGGATCCCTCCTCTTCTCTTTGTATACTGCCCCTATTGGACAATCAGTAGATTTGGTCTCCAGTACAATCTCTATGCTGATGACACCCAATTATACACTTCTTCACCCGATATCACGCTTGCAGTAATTGTCTTACCGCTGTCTCTAACATGATGTCCTCCCTCTATCTGAAACTGAACCTGTCAAAAACGGAACTCCTCGTGTTTCCTCCCTCTACTAACCTACCTTTGCCTGACATTGCCATCTCCGTGTGTGGTTCCACCATTACTCCCCAGAAATATGCCTGCTGTCTTGGGGTCATACTTGATTCCAAGCTTTCATTCACCCTCATATCCAATCACTGGCTCGCTCTTGTTATCTCCACCTCAAAAACATCTCAAGAATTTGACCTTTTCTTACTTTCGACTCTGCAAAAACTCTTACTGTTTACTGGACTATTGTAACTCTCTACTAATCGGTCTGCCTCTTACCAAACTCTCCCCTCTCCAATCTGTCTTGAATGCTGCAGCCAGGATCATATTCCTCACCAATCGTTATACCGATGCCTCTACCTTGTGCCAGTCATTACACTGGTTACCCATCCACTACAGAATCCAGTACAAACTTATTACCCTCACTCACAAAGCACTCCATGGCTCAGCACCACCCTGCATCTCCTCCCTCGTCTGTCTACCATCCTACCCGTGCCCGCCGTTCTGCTAATGACCTGGGGTTAGCATCCTCAATAATCAGAACCTCCCACTCCCGTCTCCAAGACTTTTCACGTGCTGCGCCAATTGTTTGGAATGCACTACCCAGGTTAATATGCTTAATCCCCAATCCCCACAGTTTTAAGCGTGCCCTAAAAAAGCATTTGTTCAGACTGGCATACCGCCTCAACGCATTAACCAAACTATCCCTGTTGGCCCATTCAAAAAAAAAATTTTCTACCATAATCAGGTACCTCTTATTATGTTCTCACCCACTTTATGCATTTAATAGCCCTCTGTGTCTGTACTGTTACATACATTGACTGTTAACTAGTTCATGCAGAATTACATGAACACCCGATTCTTACACTATGGCTGGTCCGAACAATGAAAGCAATTGTTACCATCCACCTTTTGTGTCTCCCCTTTTTCCTCATAGATTGTAAGCTTGCGAGCAGGGCCCTCATTCCTCTTGGTATCTACTTTGTTCTGTGTTTATTGTTATGCTGTAATGTCTATTGTCTGTACAAGTCCCCTCTATAATGTAAAGTGCTGCGGAATATGTTGGCGCTATAGAAATAAAATTATTATTATAATGGGAGGAGACACAGATTAAATATTATAAAAAAAAACATTTTTGACAGTGATCAATGCTTGGAACAGGCTGCTACGAGACGTGGTGAGTTTTTCTTCAATGGAAGTCTTCAAACAGAGGCTGGACAGATATCTGTCCAGGATGATTTAGTGAAACCTGCTTTGAGCATGGGTTTGGTCAAGATGACAGAGGATGTCCCTTCGAACTATCATTCTATGATTCTATGAATAGGATGTGATTTCCTGAACAAAATGTGTTTGGATGGTTTGGAACTTAAGACAACTTCCAATAAAGAACATTTGGGCTGCATTTTCAGCAGGTTGCTGTCATCCGTAGGGCTTTTTAAGTCGGAGGAAATCCAGCCCTTGTTCAATTTTAAAAGAGTCAGCCTGTCTGGATTTTCCGTTGACAACCATGTACGTCTATCTGTTATTATTGCACTGGCAGAACTAAAAACCTGCTCAAACAACACACTTGAGGCAGGGCATGGCAGCACCTCAAAGGCGTACAAGGAGATATCAGGCCAAGTGAGCAGCTTGGATAACCAATAGTTAAAGGGCACTAAAGAATCAGAAAGGAAGCTGGTATGGTAACTTAAGTAGTCATTCACCATCTTACTCAACTTCTCCCTCCTTGTCACAGTTATAATCCATTGATAGCCTTTGCTGATGTGACTGTTTCATGAAAATGGCCCAGTTGGTGGACATTCCTCACCTCTTTAGTTGCACCTGGTGTTTGTGGCCTTCCTGTCATGGGCAGTAGTGGTAAAACAGGGGACGAGGTACCTGGGCCCCTGAACTGCCCCTCAGGCTAAGGGGGTGCCCGTCTTTCCTTAACTTGGGGTACCCTTGAAGGTAGGGAGGCCCAAGTCACCGACTTGTCCCTCTCTCCTGTTTGGCCCTGAGCTAAACCTCCAACCCCCTCCCCAGGAGGTGAGACAGGGAATAAAGTGAACTGCATCAATATAACCGAAAGAAAAGACAGACACCTAGGGTTTAAATCAGCTAAAAAAACTAAACTTTGCATTCTCTGCTGCAAAGCACTGCATAGCAGAGTAAGGCACCAGATCACAGTATACAGCTGCAGCACCAGAAAAGCTCCTGACTCCAGCTTGGTTGGTCTCTAAAGAGGAAGTGTACCACCAACAGTCAGCTGATGCATCAGGTGACCTTTTAAAGGATGGTGGGAGTGGTCACCACCTGCACCAGCCAACTCAGCAGCAATGTAATTACACCACCGGCCAACCGGGGGAAAAGACTGACATTAACCCCTGATGGCATGAAAGGAAAAAAGTTTTAATATGAAAAGCAAAATCTGCCACAGATCCAAAAATGGATTGTGACACTTCCCCTGTAATCCTTGTGGGTGAAAAGAGCTGGTACCTCTGCCAGCAGCGTTGTCTTAGGGTAATCTTTTCAGTAAGTCTTCCACAATGGCCCTCTGGCATGCATGAACTGAAAAAGTCATATCTGCCTCCGACATGAGAGAAGGAAATTTCTCCTTGTACAGTCGGTCAAGAAAGGTGCACAGCCAGTATTCCTATAAAAGTTTCAACTCAATCCACAAAAAAGCAAGTCCCCACTCAGGTCCATCACTTGTAAATGGAAATATAGGGGGCTTCCACGTTACTGGTAGTAAAAAGTATCTGGAAAAGCACTATGGCTCCTCACCCTCCAAAAGAAATTCAGCAAATTCTCTGCTCTCAAATCCAAATTCCACCCTCCCTTCTGAGCCCCACAGTGTACCTAAACCAAACATTGCGCCCACATGTTTGACATTTTTGTAGTGATGAGAACATTTGCTGAGCATTGGGTGACTTAACCTTTTACTCTCCCTAATTTCTATAGGGCTCTTGCCCCATTACATAGATGCCTTTTGGGTTTCTCTATAGCCGTCATTATTGGGCTGGATACTTTGGACCTTTTTTATCATGTGGGGTCCCATTTTTGATCATGTGGGGCAGCCCATGTTTCCATCTATTATTATTTCTTCCTAGGGTTGTATTATATTCGCCTCATGAGCCAGAAGGTGTAGAATAGGGAGGATTTATGCATATTTTTGTACATTGGGCATTATATTATTCATTTTGAGTGGATATGGTTTTGTTTTTTTGGTTTTAATTAGGTTTTAAATATTTTGATTGTGCCAATAAAACTTTTTCAGCATTATATTCATATAAAGACTCTTGTGGTGTGCATAATTTGCAGTAGTGCCTTTGCCTTCAGTATTATGTTCTTATTCTCTAATGATATTGCACCCTGGTTTTTTATTTGCATATCTAGTGGTGTGCTTGGTTTCCTTTATTTATACATGGCTGAGAAATGTATCCGAGGAAAATATTTCAACCATTATTGGGTTTGTTATAGAACACAAAAAGTATTTCAAAGCACGTAATACTTGATGGATCAAAATATACTCCTTGTTCTGCCCCCACAAAAAAATGCAGCTATATATTTGCCAATGGACTGCACAGGCCTAATTCCTATCTGCAGACTGGAATCTGTCTCTCTCCCTGCTCTTGCAACTCTTTCTCACACTCTCTCCCCCATGCTGAATGCAGATTGCATGTGATAAAAACAATTAGCTTTTAGAAGGGCTGTTCGCATTATGGCTCAGGTTCAGCACCAGTATTTACACTACAGGCCTCTGATTCATTGTAATGTGCACACAGACCTGGACATGCACTCTCTCCCGCCAATGCAAAGTGTCACAGAGCAGTGCAAAGGCGTAAAGGCCAAGTGGGCAGTGCCGCTACTTTTATAATCCCCGGTTTGGTCGTATGACATATCTATCACAGTAATGCCACAACTAGTGTTGAGCGATACGATACTGCAAGTATCGGGTATCGGCCGATATTAGCTCTATCGGCCTTTCGATTCAGAATACCGATATTTTCGTCATATCAAATACCGGAATCGGATTTGTCACTGTCACTGTGAGTGTCCGTCGGTCGGGTCTGTCAGGAGTCAGCGGCACTTACCTGGCAGAAGATCTCCGGCGGTCACGTCCTGGACTGCTTGAGGCCGCCATTATCTTCTCCCTGGCGGTCACATGCAGTTTTTCGCGATAACTGCAGTGACTGCAGGGTAATCCCGGCCGTAAACCAGTCCGATGACGTCACCGCCGGGGAAGCAGGTAATCAGCTGTGCTGCGCCGGGATGACAGGCTCTGCCTGTCATTCTGATGTAGCAGAGCTGGATCGTGTGGGACACTCGTTACTATGGACTGCGTCGGTCAGGTGGTATACTTTTTTTTTTTCATTTTTTTACAGGAGATCGATAGCGTCGCAGGATGAGACTGTAATAAAAGTAATGAAAAATGTGTTTTTTTTTTTTTTATTAAATTAAAAAACTTTTTTATGAACATTCACCCGTCCGGGTACATCAACAATTTAACTATTTATCAACAATTTAACTATTTATCAACAATTTAACTATTTACATACAGGGACCCTGTCCGGGTTATTTATACTTCTTTGGCCGGGGTGTTCCAGGTACCACCTGGTACTCTTCTGATGCTTGCCAAACATCCGAGGCACCAAGGACCACCAGGACCTGATGACGTCGTGTGGCCTGTACAGTCAAGTCGTGACCCGCTATCTGGGTCTGTGTGGCCACCTCTTTCATCTCCCTCGGGTCTGGAACCCTATGTCCCGGACTGAACGAACCCCAGGGGGCCTAACAGGCGCCGGGTACGGGCCAGCTATACTTATCATGTCCATAGCTGGGGCTGCTGAGGAGACCACTGAGGGAGGCTGTGGAGATTTACGGCGTGGGGTGGGCACTTTTGCAGAGGCCTGGATGTGGGAGGCTGAAGGCTCCAAGGGTCTCACAGGTTCCTGACACTCTGGGGAGTAGGGATCGCACCTGGTAACATTTAGGGCGTACCACCCATTGT
Source organism: Oophaga sylvatica (assembly GCA_033576555.1). Lineage (NCBI taxonomy): Eukaryota > Metazoa > Chordata > Amphibia > Anura > Dendrobatidae > Oophaga > Oophaga sylvatica. Next base: position 7,637 of record JARQOD010001634.1, read on the forward strand.
AACCCCAGTGTCGGGTGTAAGTCACCAAGTCTCCTGGCAACAGGTCCCTCCCCGGGTGTCCTTCTGGGAGGTGAGTCTCCACGTCCCGCCGGGTCACAAAAACTTCTAAATAAAGTCCAGGCTCCTGGATGAAGCCCCAACCACCTTTCAATTTAAAGCTCCGTACTGCACCCTTACGCCGCGGCTCCCTCAGGGTTCCTTTATCCTTTCTCATCCGGTCCTTATCTGCCCGGTCCTTCTCCACCTGATGTTGGCGAAGTTTTTGGGTTTCTCGCTGCTCCCTTTGTCGCTCTGCTTCCCGCTCCCAACGTCTCCACTCTTCCTCCTGACGCCGGTTGAAATTCTCCTCCACCAGCAGCTCCATGTCTCCACCACTCCACTGCAGCTTGCGATGTCCGGTTTGCGGCAGCTCTCCTGGCGCCCCCCAGTCCTGGCGGCGCTCCCCTGCGGAGGAAGCAGACGGCTCTAAATCAGATGACAGTCGGGGCTCCGGTACAGGCAGGTAGTGCTCTGGTGCCTGCGCGGCCTCCTCCATGAGGACGGGTGTCACTTCTTCTGTCTCAGCGACGGGGGCAGACAGCGGGATCTGGGGTGCTGACGGTGCTGCGGTTTTTGCAGGAACGGGTGCCTCCACTGCGACAACGTCAACCGGATCACATTGCAAGGGCTCCTCTACTAGAACGGGTGCCTCACCTTCCGGTATAGACACTTCAGGTAAGAGGGATTGGCGCCGCTCCAAGTTTATTTTTAGGGCACGCCAGCTCGCTTCCATCCTGGCGACCTCCTCCCGGTGCCGGGCCAGGCCTCTTAGGGTATCCTCCGCTTCTTGCAGCGTAGGAGGGTTTACAGGCCGGGTGCCCAACGGTGATTCCGTGGCAATCGGGTTGCTTCCGTGGGGGGAGAGCTCTGACTGCTCCATCCCTTCACACTTCTGCTCGTGTCCATTAGCCATCTCTGCCAAGTCACATGTGTCATTAGCATCTGGAGAGGGCCCCTCTTTTGTAGGGAGGCGGGACCTTCGTGTTAGTTTCCGCACACTGAGGAGGATGAGGAGGCGGAATTCCAGAGCTGTGGGGCACGATCTTACATTGCAGTAACATTTACACTGGTCGGCCATCGTTTTCACGCCACTGAGTGAGTGTACACCCACGAAGAGCACGCCCTTCTTCTTCACCAGTGCCTCGTCGTGACGCAGATATGGCGGAAAAATGGCAAATACATTCTCTGATGATTTTAGCAATTCTCAAGCACAGAGTCTATTTTACTATGTAGAAGTGTATAAACTATAAATATATGTTTATATATATATGTCACAATGACATGTATATATATATGTATTCTATGTGTGTATATTTTGTGTTTACAACGAAAGAAAGGTTTTTTTTCGTTGCGATATTTTGTTCCCATAGACTTACATGGGACTTCCGCTATCGGAATCGGATATCGGCGATATTTAGTGATATCGGTTATACCATTCCGATCCGATATTTTTCGATATCAAGCAGTATCGCTCAACACTAGCCACAACCAAGATGCCTATGACAGTGACTCACAGGCAATCCCCTGCATAACAGGCCCCAAAGATGCGAGGCGGGAATTCAAGTTTTACATTGAGCATCACCCATTGCTTGCTGAGTAACAAGCACATCCGAGCACTGTGATACTCGAATGATAGCAGAGAATCACAGAGCATGTTCACTAATCCCTAATTAAGATGCAGCCTTTAAATTTGACACTGTACACACTAGAATTTTTCCAGCTGTCAGGTTTTTGTTGCTTTTTCTGGCCACAACAGCCTTGTATATAGCAATAATCTTGTTTGCAAAAATACCAGAACCATGAGAGAACACAGACATTTTTATAAGGCAATCATATTCTCTTGTTCCATTTAGCCTGCATCATAATAAATCTAGCGCACTCTTGACTGAAATTAATCTATGTACATACAGTGGGTAAGGAAAGTATTGTTTCATTGCAGCGATTTGGCAAATTTAAAAAAGTTCATTTTTTTTCTAATTAATCTACACACTGCACCCCATCTTGATTTAAAAAAAAAAAACAAATGTAGAAATTTTTGCAAATTTTTTGAAAAAGAAAAACTGAAATGTCACATGGTCATAAGCATTTAGACCCTTTGCTCAGTATTGAGTAGAAGCACCCTTTTCAGCTAGTACAGCCATGAGTCTTCTTGGGAATAATGCAACAAGTTTTTCACACCTGGATTTGGGGATCCTCTGCCATTCTTCCTTGCAGATCCTCTCCAGTTCCATCAGGTTGCATGGTGAACATTGGTGGACAGCCATTTTCAGGTCTCTCCAGAGATGCTCAATTGGGTTTAGGTCAGGGCTCTGGCTGAGCCAGTCAAGAATGGTCACAGAGTTGTTCTGAAACCACTCCTTCGTTATTTTAGCTGTGCGCTTAGGGTCATTGTCTTGATTGAAGGTTAACCTTCGGCTAAAGGGTATGCCACACTAAGCGAGATCGCTAGTGAGATCGCTAACGAGATTGCTACTGCGTCACCATTTATGACGCAGTAGCGATCTCGTTAGCGACCTAGCTGTGTGTGTGACATGTAGCAGCGATGTGGCCCCTGCTGAGATGTCGTTGATCGCTTATGAACGTTCTGAGCCGTTTTTTGGTCGTTGGTGTCCCGCTGGTGAGCCTGAATCGCTGAGTGTGACACCCTTTATGAACAACTTCACCAGCGTCGCAGGTGGGACTAGGTTTTCCCAACGACCGCAGAGGTCGTTATACAGATCACTGATGAGTTGTGTTTGGAATCACAGATCGCTGATGAGTTGTGTTTGGAATCTAACTAGTGATCACATAACGATCGCACTAGCGAGCTCGCCAGGTCGTGTCGTTGTCGTGATCGCTGGTGCGATCGCTAAGTGTGGCAGTGCCTTTAGTCTGAGGTCCAGAGCACTCTGGAAGAGGTTTTCATCAAGAATATCTCTGCACTTGGCCACATTCATGTTTCCTTCAATTGCAACCAGTCATCCTGTCACTGAGGCTGAAAAAACCCCCCATCGCAAGATGTTGCCACCACCATGTTTCACTGTTGGGATTATATTGGGCAGGTTATGAGCAGTTCCTTGTTTTCTCCAAACATGCCACTTACAATTATCACCAAAAAGTTCTATCTTTGTCTCATCAGACCAGAGAATCTTATTTCTCAGTCTGGGAGTCCTTCATGTGTTTTTTTTTAGCAAACTCTATGTGGGCTTTCTTATGTCTTGCACTAAGGAGAGGCTTCTGTCGTGCCACTCTGCCATAAAGGCCCGACTGTTGTGAACACTCTGGATCTGACTTGTCAGTTTGGGCTCCCCCTGTAATGAAGCTGCTTTGGCTAAAAGAGGTCTATCAGGTGGGGGCAATGATTGGCAATCAGGTCTCACTGACTGAGGAGATATAAGTGAGCAACCTTCCCATGATCCTCGCCTGTGATTTGTTTCATCCTGGTCCCTTTTGGAAGTCAGATGGCTTCCTGCTTTCTCCTGCAACTTTCAGATAAGTTACATAGTTATTAAGGTTGAAGGAAGACTTTAAGTCCATCTAGTTCAACCCATATCCTATCCTAACCTGCCCTAACATGTTGATCCAGAGGAAGGCAAAAAAAAAACCCAAGTGGCAAACAGTAAGCTTCACATTGGGGAAAAAAATTCCTTCCCGACTCCACATACGGCGATCAGACTAGCTCCCTGGATGAACACAGTATCTAGGAAACTAGTGAATATAGCCTGTAATATTATACTTTTCAAGAAAGGCATCCAGTCCCTTCTTAAATTTTAGTAAGGAATCACTCATTACAACATTAGACGGCAGAGAGTTCCATAGTCTCACTGCTCTTACAGTAAAGAATCTGCGTCTGTGATTATGGCTAAACCTTCTTTTCTCCAGATGTAGAGGATGCCACCTTGACCCCGTCACAGGTCTAAGTGTAAAAAGATCATTAGAAAGGTCTTTGTACTGTCCCCTCATATATTTATACATTGTAATAAGATCACCCCTAAGCCTTCGTTTTTCCAAACTAAATAACCCCAAGTGTAATAACCTGTCTTGGTATTGCAGACCCCCCAGTTCTCTAATAACCTTGGTTGCTCTTCTCTGCACCCGCTCCAGTTCAGCTATGTCTTTCTTATACACCGGAGACCAGAACTGCACACAGTATTCTAAGTGTGGTCGCACCAGTGACTTGTATAGAGGTAAAATTATGTTCTCCTCATGAGCATCTATGCCTCTTTTAATGCATCCCATTATTTTATTTGCCTTGGCAGCAGCTGCCTGACACTGGGCACTAAATGTGAGTTTGTCGTCCACCCATGCACCCAGGTCTTTTTCAGTGACAGTTTTGCCCGGTGTTTTACAATTAAGCACATAATTATACATCTTGTTTGTTCTACCCAAGTGCATGACCTTACATTTATCCCCATTAAAGCTCATTTGCCATTTATCAGCCCAAGCTTCTAGTTTACATAAATCCTCCTGTAATATAAAATTGTCCTCCTCTGTATTTATTACCCTGCAGAGTTTAGTGTCATCTGCAAATATTGAAATACTACTCTGTATGCCCCCTACAAGGTCATTAATAAATGTTAAAGAGAAACGGCCCCAATACTGACCCCTGTGTTACCCCACTGCTAACCGTGACCCAGTCCGAGTGTGTTCCATTAATAACCACCCATTGTTTTCTATCCATGAGCCAGTTCTTAACCCACTTACACATATTTTCCCCTATCCCCATTGTTCTCATTTTATGTATCAACCTTTTGTGTGGCACTGTATCAAAAGCTTTTGAGAAGTCCATGAACACCACGTCCACTGCATTCCCTTGGTCCAGTCCTGAACTTACCCTTTCATAAAAGCTTATCAGATTAGTCTGACAAGAACGGTCCCTTGTAAACCCTTGCTGATACTGTGTCATGAGGTTATTCAGCCTCAGATACTACAATATAGTATCCCTTAAAAAACCCTCCAGGATTTTACCCACAGTAGATGTTAAGCTCACAGGCCTATAATTTCCAGGTTCAGTTTTTGCCCCCTTTTTGAATATTGGCACCACATTTGCTATACGCCAGTCCTGTGGTACAGACCCCGTTATTATGGAATCTTTAAAGATTAAAAATAATGGTCTATCTATGACTGTACTTAACTCCTGCAGTTATTTGCTGGTTTTCTGTGGCGTTTGTTTTCCTTTTTGTTTTCTTCCCTTCTGGAGTGAGGTCAGCCAGGTTCCACAGCTGGGGCCTGCGCTGGTCTCTGTTTCTCATTTACCATTGTTTGTGTTTTTGGTCCCTCTCCCTGGAGAGATCATGTGGTCTTGGTATTTTTGGAAATCAGACTTGTTGGAATTTTTCTTAAAATTTTTGCTGGATTGCAGACAGTATTCTTTCCTGTCCTGTTCTATCTAGACAGTTTGGGCCCCAGCGTTTGCTTGCTTTATTTTCTGCCTGTGCTTGTATTTCACCTGGTCTCACCGCCAATATATGTGTGGGGGCTACCTATTCCTTTGGAGCGCTACTCCGAGGCAGTTAACTAAGCCTAAAGAGAGAAAGGGGAAAGCTAACTCTCCGGCTGTGTCGAGGAGTGTAGGTCATCGTAATTACATCCCACGGCTACTTCTAGTTGTGCTGCTGTCACTTTAGGGGTCTGCAATCAGCTAGTTACCAACCTCTCTGGGTGTCTGATTGCCTTGGCTATTTTGGCTATTGTCCTCCTCGGCTACCAAATCATAACACCCGACTGGTGGAGGGCTGCAATGATAGTTGACTTTGTGAAACTTTCTCCCATCTCCCTACTACATCTGTGGAGCTCAGCCACAGTGATCTTTGGGTTCTTCTTTACCTCTCTCACCAAGGCTCTTCTCCTACGATTGCTCAGTTTGGCTGGACAGCCAGTTCTAGGAAGACTACTGGTGGTCAAAATCATAGAAAAAAACCAAAAAAATGAAATACTTTATTTGTAATTAACCATAATAGGTAGCACCAAAATTAAGAATAATTCAGATTAAAATATTGGGCCCATCTGGATGTCCCTAGAAATTTCCTAGGCTGTCTCCTGCCTTGCCGCGGAGGTTGGCACCCTAGGGGGGAGCGTTGTTGCGCCCCCGCTCACCGATGGCTAACCCTAGTGGCCCTGTTGTGCCCTATAGATCTAGTGGATCCCACTACCCGATAAGCTAAGGGGACCTCTATATCTAGACAGAGACCTACTGAACTAGTACATCCCTATGTCCCAATAGTGTAAAAGCAGAAAAAACAAATGGTAGTAACTGGATATCGTTATATATATCTCCAAGATTGGTGGGAGCTAGTTTTTTATCAAGTAACCCGGTCTACAGCTAGTTTATTAATGTGGTGGCTGCTAAAAAGCAGAATGAAAAACATTATATTTTTAATTAGCTTCAACAGTCTTTAGATCTGTCTAATGAATAGATATATACACATGCTGTAGCCGAGAAAAGTCATGTACCGCAATTTATCTCATATTCATAAGCACCGTTCAATGTCTCAGTGCACTTGTAGTCTATTAATAATAGATGCCTATATGTTATTTTAACAAAGAATACAGCGTTTCGATGCACTTATGCCAGAGTAGTTCAACACCTCAGAAAACTCCTAGCAAGGCGATCAATTGATAAATATACCGGATGTAACAAGCGCCTTTTTGTATAGGTATGAAATCATGCCTAGGCAATTGGTGTATGCAATGAAAATGACCAAAAATGGCACTTGGATGCACCCATAGATGTAAATATGATGCCTCAATGTGCTCCTAAAGCACTTAATAATCACAAAATCTAAATACAGAATAGGCATACCATATGCCGCAATGCATATACTTTGAGATCATCATTAGGATATATCCATAGCAGAAGCGGTTAGAGACCGCATATTTAGACAAAATGCGAAATATACACAGCGGTACTTAGCTCCCTCAGTTTTTTTCGGTTACCACCATGAAACCATAGCTAATCACGCCTCGACGCGTTTCGCCTAACCAGGCTCATCAGGAGGTCCGATGAACAGATGCAGATGTCTTGTGCATGGTGCAGTGGCAGAGCACTGCACCATGCACAAGACATCTGCATCTGTTCATCGGACCTCCTGATGAGCCTGGTTAGGCGAAACGCTTCGAGGCGTGATTAGCTATGGTTTCATGGTGGTAACCGAAAAAAACTGAGGGAGCTAAGTACCGCTGTGTATATTTCGCATTTTGTCTAAATATGCGGTCTCTAACCGCTTCTGCTATGGATATATCCTAATGATGATCTCAAAGTATATGCATTGCGGCATATGGTATGCCTATTCTGTATTTAGATTTTGTGATTATTAAGTGCTTTAGGAGCACATTGAGGCATCATATTTACATCTATGGGTGCATCCAAGTGCCATTTTTGGTCATTTTCATTGCATACACCAATTGCCTAGGCATGATTTCATACCTATACAAAAAGGCGCTTGTTACATCCGGTATATTTATCAATTGATCGCCTTGCTAGGAGTTTTCTGAGGTGTTGAACTACTCTGGCATAAGTGCATCGAAACGCTGTATTCTTTGTTAAAATAACATATAGGCATCTATTATTAATAGACTACAAGTGCACTGAGACATTGAACGGTGCTTATGAATATGAGATAAATTGCGGTACATGACTTTTCTCGGCTACAGCATGTGTATATATCTATTCATTAGACAGATCTAAAGACTGTTGAAGCTAATTAAAAATATAATGTTTTTCATTCTGCTTTTTAGCAGCCACCACATTAATAAACTAGCTGTAGACCGGGTTACTTGATAAAAAACTAGCTCCCACCAATCTTGGAGATATATATAACGATATCCAGTTACTACCATTTGTTTTTTCTGCTTTTACACTATTGGGACATAGGGATGTACTAGTTCAGTAGGTCTCTGTCTAGATATAGAGGTCCCCTTAGCTTATCGGGTAGTGGGATCCACTAGATCTATAGGGCACAACAGGGCCACTAGGGTTAGCCATCGGTGAGCGGGGGCGCCACAACGCTCCCCCCTAGGGTGCCAACCTCCGCGGCAAGGCAGGAGACAGCCTAGGAAATTTCTAGGGACATCCAGATGGGCCCAATATTTTAATCTGAATTATTCTTAATTTTGGTGCTACCTATTATGGTTAATTACAAATAAAGTATTTCATTTTTTTGGTTTTTTTCTATGATTTTGGTTATATTAAACCTTATTATATATATTTTTTGATTATTAAGACTACTGGTGGTCCCAAACTTTTTCCATTTAAGGATTATAGAGGCCACAGTGCTCTTAGGAATTTTGAGCACCTCAGAAATTCTCTTTTAACTTTGGCCAGATCTGTGTCTTGCCACAATTCTGTCTATGAGCTCCTTGGCCAGTTCCTTTGACCTCATGATTCTCATTTGGTCTGACATGCACTGTAAGCTGTGAGGTCTTATATAGACAGGTGTGTGTCTTTACAAATCAAGTCCTATCAGTTTAATTAAACACAGTTGGACTCCAATGAAGGAGTAGAACCATCTCAAGGAGTATCACAAGGAAATGGACAGCATGTGACTTTATAGCTACTGGTGCATTGAATGCTGGATTTATATTAGATAAAAGCAGGATGCCATAGGATTCCACTTTGTTTGAGAGTTTGGAGCTGCATTTTGCAGTTTCACATGTGTTGCAGTTGACATTGGTCCAGTAAATGGCTCATCTACTTCCGGAGGTTTCTCAACACTTGTGACATTTTCTTGGGAATATGTGGCTCTATAATTAGAATAGTCTGCATTTACCAGTATTTAGCATGTGACTTAAATGAGTGTCTGAGTTAAGGGTCTGAATACTTATGACCATGTGATATTTCAGTTTTTCTTTTTTAATAAACTTGCAAAATAATGCTACATTTCTGTTTTTTTAGGTAAGATGGGGTGCAGAGTTTACATTAATGAGAAAAAAATGAACTTTTTTAAATTTACCAAATGGCTGCAATGAAACAGAGTGACAAATTTAAAGGGGTCTGAATACTTTCTGTAGACACTGCTATAGTTTTGCAAGCAAAGGTCTACAACATTAGTGGCTAAGGAATTAGCAGATAAGAATAAAGTTTTGAGAGCCATTGATCATGCAGAAAGAAAAGTTCACGCCCATAACACAATAAAGAAAGACCCTAATTATCCACCATGATACTATTGGCTCTCTCTGTTTACAGCTAAATACAAAAGGTTTTCTATTCTATTGTGTTTAACATTTGCATCAGACAGGTTGTCTGGGATTCTTCCCTTCACTCATATGTAAACTATGCCAGGGATGAGTCTCCACCTTCTCAGCAGTTGGTCAAGTTCTAGTATATCCTCTGATCACAGGTGCAGGAAAGATGGTGTTTAAAAAATGCATGTAAAATGTAAATATAAACTTAAATAAAAAATTATAAAGATATAAATAAGACTTAAATGCTTTAAATTTCCAATATACCTATGAGTAAAAATAAAGAAAAATGAATAAGATGAAATAAGATAAAAATAGTCATACAAATAAAAGACAAATACATTTGGTTTACAATAATGACATGCAAGACATTTAAAATATACATAAATGCAAAATAATTATCAATGACATGAAAAAATAAATATAAAGAGAAATAACTTAGTTTATAATAATGACCTGTAAATATATTTAAAAAATACACGTGAGAAAGTAAAATAAAAAAATGTATCAAATATAAATTCTAAAATTAAAATAAAATGAAATCCCAAATAAATTTGGTTTGCAATAATTACATATACTGTAAAGTAATATTTAAAATATGGGTAAAAATAAAAAATATATATATCTAAAATTAAAATCTTATAACTAAAGACAAAATTCAGTGTGTTTTCAATAAGTACATGTGAGAACATAAAAACATTACCTAGAACAAATGGTCAAATGGTAAGAAAATGAAATTTACGTTAATGGTAGAGTTGAGCGATACTTTCCGATATCCAAAAGTATCGGAATCGGAATGGTATCGCCGATACCCAAAAAATATCGGCGATACCCGATACCGATTCCGGAAATCCAATGTAAGTCTATGGGAACAAAATATCGGAATTAAAAAAAACCCATTCTTGCCTTGTTGGTTAATTGTACATGAAGGAAAACAACAAAGAGTAATATAGAATGTATTGGGGAAGGTTGAGGAGACATTAAAGGCATAGATGTTTAACCCAATCAAATGGAATAGCATAAATATTTTTTTTTTAAAGATGTTCGGATTGACGAAGAAATTGACAATGTTGTTAACGTTTTTTCTATTTTGGCAAATATGTATATTTCACAACTTCCATGCTCTTCACCTTTTTAACTTTTGACACACTTTCTCCTTCATAATCTTCAGCAGCATCATCTTTTTCATCAAATTATTCTTCATCTTCACCTTCTTTATCTTCTTCTTAAACTTCTTGCTATTCATCTTTTTGTTAACATTACTCATATTCTTTTTATTAAACTATTATTCTTATTCATATTGTACTTCATCTTCTTCATCATATTCTTATTTGTGACAGAGATTCCTGTACTTGTAATCTGTCAAAGTATGAATTTTTCATCCTTCCGTTCTTGCTGTCACAAAAGATTTAAATTACAACAGTATTTGTCCGTGTTCAGTTTAGCCTGCAGCAGCAGGCATTTTCCAGGGGCACCACGAGGAGGAACGGACTCACCCCCATACACTGCTTAGTCTTCTTCTGCTTATAATTTAGAGCATATATTTTGCTCTTCATTTTGGTCTTATACTTCATGTTCTTCTGCTTTTTGATCTTCTGCTTATTGTTCTTAAGTCTCTTGTTCTGTATCTTGTAGTTTGTCTTAACCTTATCAGTCCTGTTGGGTAATCTTTTATTTCTTCTTTGTGATGGTGTTTAGGCTGGTTGGCTTGATGCTCGTCATCCTTGTGGTCGTCATCTTCTTCGGGGTGGTCATCAGGGTCGTCATCTTCATTGTTGGAGATCCAGAGTGATTACCCAAAAAAACATTTAAAAAATCTTCAATTTGTAAATGTAGCAGAAGGTACAAGAGCCAATGCAAGTAACGAGGACCAGCTGACTGTGCTGGAACCCGGAGGGGCAGCAGAAGGAAAAGAGCCAATGGCACAACCGAGGACCAGCTGACGTTACTGGGACACGGTTACTAAGCAGGAGGTACCTGTGCTCCAAAGCACTACCAAGGACCAGCAGACGTTGCTGGAACTTGGATACCGAGATGGAGGCACCTAGGCCAAAGGCACTGCGGAGAACCAGTTGACGGTACTGGAACTCGGACGGGTAGCAGAAGGTACAAGAGCCAATGCAAGTAACGAGGACCAGCTGACTGTGCTGGAACCCGGAGGGGCAGCAGAAGGAAAAGAGCCAATGGCACAACCGAGGACCAGCTGACGTTACTGGGACACGGTTACTAAGCAGGAGGTACCTGTGCTCCAAAGCACTACCAAGGACCAGCAGACGTTGCTGGAACTTGGATACCGAGATGGAGGCACCTAGGCCAAAGGCACTGCGGAGAACCAGTTGACGGTACTGGAACCCGGACGGGTAGCAGAAGGTACAAGAGCCAATGCAAGTAATGAGGACCAGCTGACTGTGCTGGAACCCGGAGGGGCAGCAGAAGGAAAAGAGCCAATGGCACAACCGAGGACCAGCTGACGTTACTGGGACACGGTTACTAAGCAGGAGGTAACTGTGCTCCAAAGCACTACCAAGGACCAGCAGACGTTGCTGGAACTTGGATACCGAGATGGAGGCACCTAGGCCAAAGGCACTGCGGAGAACCAGCTGACGGTACTGAAACCCGGACGGGTAGCAGAAGGTACCCATGTAAATTTAAGTTGACAGGCCGCGAGCCGGCCGCAGTTACCGAATCACACAGTACTACAGTGAGTGATTGTCCTATTGTCACATCGGAAACAGCCTTTATTTACATATCCCGCAGCACACATAGGAAGCACCTAAACTCCAGGCACCATAGAGTCGGCTAACCCGACCGCAACATGACAGGACAACTTATTGGAGGCTAAGTGACGTTTACACTGACAGGAAACAGATGGCGTGCTGTAACCAGTCTGGGCAGGAGTGAGTACCCGTGCCAATGACACTTCCGAGCAACAACTGGCGGTGTTGTAGCCCAGGTATGAGAAGAGAACCGGTTGGAGGCAGCAGGACTTTTTGCCGTTCACACAGCAGGGGAACAGCTGACATTACTGAACCTCAGTAACACAGGAGCAAGTGTCGACTGTGCTAACAGCACTTCCGAGCAACAACTGGCGGTGTTGGAGCCCAGGGATGAGAAGACAAAAGGGTGGAGGTAGCAGGACTGTTTGCCGTACACACAGCAGGGGAACAGCTGACATTACTGAACCCCAGTAACAGAGGAGCAAGTGTTGACTGGGCTAACAGCACTTCCAGGCAACAACTGGCGGTGTTGGAGCCCAGGGATGAGAAGACAACAGGGTGGAGGCAGCAGGACTGTTTGCCGTACACACAGCAGGGGAACAGCTGACATTACTGAACCCCAGTAACACAGGAGCAAGTGTTGACTGTGCTAACAGCACTTCCGAGCAACAACTGGCGGTCTTTTAGCCCAGGGATGAGAAGACAACAGGGTGGAGGCAGCAGGACTGTTTGCCGTTCACACAGCAGGGGAACAGCTGACATTACTGAACCCCAGTAACACAGGAGCAAGTGTTGACTGTGCTAACAGCACTTCCGAGCAACAACTGGCGGTGTTGTAGCCCAGGGATGAGAAGACAACAGGGTGGAGGCAGCAGGACTGTTTGCCGTTCACACAGCAGGGGAACAGCTGACATTACTGAACCCCAGTAACACAGGAGCAAGTGTTGACTGTGCTAACAGCACTTCCGAGCAACAACTGGCGGTGTTGTAGCCCAGGGATGAGAAGACAACAGGGTGGAGGCAGCAGGACTTTTTGCCGTACACACAGCAGGGGAACAGCTGACATTACTGAACCCCAGTAACACAGGAGCAAGTGTTGACTGTGCTAACAGCACTTCCAGGCAACAACTGGCGGTGTTGGAGCCCAGGGATGAGAAGACAACAGGGTGGATGCAGCAGGACTTTTTGCCGTTCACACAGCAGGGGAACAGCTGACATTACTGAACCCCAGTAACACAGGAGCAAGTGTTGACTGTGCTAACAGCACTTCCAAGCAACAACTGGCGGTGTTGGAGCTCAGGGATGAGAAGACAACAGGGTGGAGGCAGCAGGACTTTTTGCCGTTCACACAGCAGGGGAACAGCTGACATTACTGAACCCCAGTAACACAGGAGCAAGTGTTGACTGTGCTAACAGCACTTCCGAGCAACAAGTGGCGGTGTTGTAGCCCAGGGATGAGAAGACAACAGGGTGGAGGCAGCAGGACTGTTTGCCGTTCACACATCAGGGGAACAGCTGACATTACTGAACCCCAGTAACACAGGAGCAAGTGTTGACTGTGCTAACAGCACTTCCGAGCAACAACTGGCGGTGTTGTAGCCCAGGGATGAGAAGACAACAGGGTGGAGGCAGCAGGACTGTTTGCCGTTCACACAGCAGGGGAACAGCTGACTTTACTGAACCCCAGTATCACAGGAGCAAGTGTTGACTGTGCTAACAGCACTTCCGAGCAACAACTGGCGGTGTTGTAGCCCAGGGATGAGAAGACAACAGGGTGGAGGCAGCAGGACTGTTTGCCGTTCACACTGCAGGGGAACAGCTGACATTACTGAACCCCAGTAACACAGGAGCAAGTGTTGACTGTGCTAACAGCACTTCCGAGCAACAACTGGCGGTGTTGTAGCCCAAGGGATGAGAAGACAACAGGGTGGAGGCAGCAGGACTGTTTGCCGTTCACACTGCAGGGGAACAGCTGACATTACTGAACCCCAGTAACACAGGAGCAAGTGTTGACTGTGCTAACAGCACTTCCAGGCAACAACTGGCGGTGTTGGAGCTCAGGGATGAGAAGACAACAGGGTGGAGGCAGCAGGACTTTTGCCGTACACACAGCAGGGGAACAGCTGACATTACTGAACCCCAGTAACACAGGAGCAAGTGTTGACTGTGCTAACAGCACTTCCAGGCAACAACTGGCGGTGTTGGAGCTCAGGGATGAGAAGACAACAGGGTGGAGGCAGCAGGACTTTTTGCCGTTCACACAGCAGGGGAACAGCTGACATTACTGAACCCCAGTAACACAGGAGCAAGTGTTGACTGTGCTAACAGCACTTCCAGGCAACAACTGGCGGTGTTGTAGCCCAGGGATGAGAAGACAACAGGGTGGAGGCAGCAGGACTGTTTGCCGTTCACACAGCAGGGGAACAGCTGACATTACTGAACCCCAGTAACACAGGAGCAAGTGTTGACTGTGCTAACAGCACTTCCGAGCAACAACTGGCGGTGATGTAGCCCAGGGATGAGAAGACAACAGGGTGGAGGCAGCAGGACTTTTTGCCGTACACACAGCAGGTGTCATGTGTGCATCGCCACGAAGATCATCGCGGTTGCACATTCTGACTTCTCACAGCTGAGTTGCTGTTTCTTTGTGTTTGGCAGTGAGGGAGTTAATTCTGTCTGTGCTCGGTTCTGGGACTGGGTTCAGTTTCTCCAGGCTGCAATTGATTATTTGTTGATTGGTTTCCTTTAAATCCCTGGTTGTCTGTTTTGGGAGTTGCCAGTGAAATTCTTCATGCAGACCACAGATAGGATTGAATCTGTATAGACTTAAGTTAAAGAGCTCCTTAGTTGTTTTAAGCTCAACTTGCTTAGAGTTTTATATCCCAGACCATTTATGTTCCTTCTGTGTTTGAGTGTGTATGCGAGTCTGTGTTTTCTCCAGTCTGTCCTATATGTCTAATCTGTGTATCTAGCAGAGATCAGCCCATATCCCTTTGGTAGTAGTCAGGATCCTTCTTAGGACTGATTACAGGGTTCAGGACTGATAGGAGACTAGGTTAGGCTGGAGACTTGGACCTCTGAACCATTATCAGTACCTCCAAGGTGAGGGATTAGTTAGGACCCCAGTTTTAGGGTCAGGTTAGACCCCGGTCCTCCTCTTTCCTGTGACAGCGTATCAAGTCCTCAAGATTAACCCTGAGTTCAACGGATATCGTGTCAGGTAAATCTATTCTATATTTACATGCTGATGTTGCTAAACTATATGTTGTATAGAGTGTTGTTTCTGTAAGAATAGTTTACTGACATCGTACACATATCATTAGACAGCGTGACATTTTCACTGGCCAATAAAATTATCCCCAGTTGCCATGGATCCAGTAGCCCAGCTGGCTCTGCAGTTGCAGGGATTATCCATGGAGCTGACGGACATTAAGTCCAAAGTTTTGTCTCCCCTGGAGCAAACCAGAGTTGAACCTAAGGTTGCTCTCCCGGACAGGTTCACTGGTGGGCGAGACAAATTTTTCACATTCCGGGAAGCATGTAAATTGTATTTTCGTCTTCGGCCTCGATCATCAGGGAGTGAAGAGCAGAGAGTGGGAATTGTTATCTCGCTCCTACAAGGGGACCCTCAATCCTGGGCATTCTCCCTTCCTCCGGGATCCCCGGCTCTACAGTCTATAGATCGATTTTTTACTACCCTGGGTTTGGTATATGATGACCCAGATCGGGTCTCTCTTGCTGAGACAAAATTACGTAAGATACAGCAGGGAGATCGTCCGGCGGAGGAATTTGCTTCTGAGTTCCGTAGATGGGCCACAGATACTCAGTGGAATGACCCAGCTCTTAGGAGTCAGTTTTGTCATGGGCTTTCTGACAAATTAAAGGACGTTTTGGCTCAGTATGATTCTCCTCCATCACTGGAGGCTGCTATGGCCCTAGCTATCCGTACTGATAGACGGCTTCGGGAGAGGGGTGAGGTAACTCCGCCCCCGGTAGTTGTTCCACCTACTACAAAAGTCCCTTATGTTGAGGTTCTCCTTGTCTGTTCAGAGGAGCCTATGCAG
The DNA here is from genome assembly GCA_033576555.1 of Oophaga sylvatica. Taxonomy (NCBI): domain Eukaryota; kingdom Metazoa; phylum Chordata; class Amphibia; order Anura; family Dendrobatidae; genus Oophaga; species Oophaga sylvatica. Next base: position 23,616 of record JARQOD010001634.1, read on the forward strand.
TTGGGAGGGACATCATTTCGTAGGAGGGGATTGGTGGTAGGCAGCAGGACTAGAAGGTGTTTCTTCTGCGGGAAAGAGGGGCATTTTGTTGGGGGATGTCCATCCCGTGCCTTGTTGAGCAAAAAGTTGCCGGAAAACTGTTAATCCCAGGTTGTGTGGTGGACACAACCTGGGAGTATGTATTTCGTCCGCTAGTTCTTCTCAGTTCCTTGTAAAAGTGGAGATGGTGGTTGGTACGAGAGTGGAGAGATTTTCTGTTCTTCTTGATAGTGGGTCCGGGGCTAATCTGGTTGACGCTCAGTTTGCTCAGGCTCAAGGTATGCCTCTGAGTGTATTGGCCAAACCGATCCCTATATTCTCCATTGACGCCAGGCCTCTCGGCCAAGGTAGCTTTGTTCATGAGGTCCATAACATTGATATTCGGGTAGGGGCGATACATAGGGAACAATTATCTTGTTATGTGTTGGAGGGTCTACCTACTCCTATTGTGTTGGGACTTCCTTGGTTGGTTAAACATAACCCTGTGATTAATTGGCAGTCCAGAGAGATAAGCCAATGGGGTGAGTATTCATCTGGAATACTGTGTCCAGTTTTGGGCACCACATTTTAAAAAAGACATCTACAAACTGGAGCAAGTTCAGAGAAGAGCCACCAGAATGGTGATCGGTCTGCAAACCATGTCCTATGAGGAACGGTTGCAGGATTTGGGAATGTTTAGCTTGCAAAAAAGAAGACTGAGAGGAGACTTAATAGCTGTCTACAAATATCTCAAGGGCTGTCACATTGTAGAAGGATCATCTTTATTCTCATTTGCGCAAGGAAAGACTAGAAGCAATGGGATGAAACTGAATGGGAGGAGACACAGATTAGATATTAGAAAAAACTTTTTGACAGTTAGGGTGATCAATGAGTGGAACAGGCTGCCACAAGAGGTGGTGAGTTCTCATTCAATGGAAGTCTTCAAACAGAGGCTGGATAGACATCTGTCTGGGATGATTTAGAGAATCCTGCTTTGAGCAGGGGGTTGGACCAGATGACCCAGGAGGTCCCTTCCAACTCTACCATTCTATGATTCTATGATTCTATGATTCTATGAGTTTTGCAAAAGTAACTGCATGAACACAGTCATCAGTGCGGTCGTGCCTAGTACATTGCCTCCTTTTTTGGAGGACTTTGGGGATGTGTTCTCTGAGGAGGGGTGTCAGGAGTTGCCTCCTCATCGCGTGTATGACTGCTCTATTAATTTACTTCCTGATGCTAAGTTACCTAAAGCTAGGTTATATAACCTTTCTGGTCCTGAGAGGCAGGCTATGAAAGACTATATTTCGGAAAGTCTGGCCAAAGGGCATATTAGACCTTCATCTTCCCCAGTGGCCGCGGGGTTCTTCTTTGTGAAGAAAAAAGATGGAGGCCTACGCCCTTGCTTGGATTTCCGCGAACTTAATCGGATTACTGTTCGAGATCCGTATCCTCTCCCTCTTATTCCTGATCTCTTCAATCAAATTGTGGGCGCCAAATGGTTCTCTAAAATGGATCTCAGGGGGGCGTATAATTTGATTAGGATAAAAGAGGAGGATGAGTGGAAAACGGCGTTTAACACGCCGGAGGGACATTATGAGAACCTTGTCATGCCTTTTGGTCTGACTACTGCACCAGCAGTATTCCAACATTTTGTTAATGACATTTTTCGTCACCTTGTGGGGCTGTTTGTGGTCATATATTTGGATGACATTTTAATTTACTCGCCAGATCTTGTGTCTCACCAGGAGCATGTGAGACAGGTGTTGCAGATCTTGCGAGACAATAAACTATACGCCAAACTGGAAAAGTGTGTATTTGCTGTACAGGAACTTCAGTTTTTGGGTTTCTTGGTGTCAGCCTCCGGTTTCCGTATGGACCCTGAAAAAGTGAGAGCAGTGCTTGAATGGGATCAGCCAGAGGATTTTAAGGCTCTGCAGCGTTTTCTGGGGTTTGCTACCTACTACCGGAAATTTATTTGTAATTTCTCATCTGTTGTCAAACCTCTCACTGACATGACAAGAAAAGGGACGGATTTTTCTAAATGGTCGGACAAAGCTTGCCAAGCTTTTTCCTCTTTGAAAAAATGTTTTGCTTCGGCACCCGTTCTCATCCAACCAGATGCATCACAGCCGTTCATTGTGGAGGTGGACGCGTCTGACGTAGGGTGGGTGCAATATTGTCCCAGGGTCCGTCCCCTGGTAAATGGCATCCGTGCGCTTTCTTTTCTAAGAAGTTGTCGTCCGCCGAAAGGAATTGTGATATCGGCAATAGGGAACTTTTGGCCATTAAGTTGGCTTTTGAAGAATGGCGTCACTTTTTGGAGGGGGCAGTCCACCCGGTCACCGTCATTACTGATCACAAAAACCTGCTGTATTTGGAATCTGCTAAGCGTCTGAATTCCAGAGAAGCTCGATGGTCGTTGTTTTTTACCAGGTTTAATTTTGTCGTCACATATCGCCCTGGGTCTAAGAATGTTAAGGCTGATGCCTTGTCTCGCAGTTTCCCAGGGGCCGGGAAAACGGATGACCCGATTCCTATCCTTCAGGAGGGGGTGGTAGTGTCGGCTGTATGTTCTGAGCTTGAGGAGGAGGTATTAGAGGCTCAGGGGGACGCCCCTGCAGGACCTTCAGGGAGACTGTTTGTCCCAAATCAGTTGAGACAAAAGGTTATTGAGGCACATCATAATTCTGCTTTAGCAGGACATCCAGGGAGTAAGGCTACTTTAGATCTCCTTTCTCGCCGGTTTTGGTGGCCTAACGTTAATAAAGATGTTATAACTTTTGTCGCGTCCTGTGGGGTTTGTGCTCGCTCTAAGACCCCGCATACCCGTCCGTCTGGGACCCTCTTACCCTTGAAACTTCCGGAGCGTCCATGGACTCATTTGTCTATGGACTTCATTACGGATCTTCCTCCGTCGTCAGGGAAAACTGTCATACTGGTGGTTGTTGACAGGTTCAGTAAGATGGCACATTTCATTGCTCTTCCTGCCCTCCCTAATGCTAAAACTCTGGCGCAGGTGTTCATTGGGGAGATTGTGAGACTTCATGGGTTGCCTTCTGATGTGGTGTCAGATAGGGGGTCTCAGTTTGTGTCTAAATTTTGGAGGGCATTTTGTTTACGTCGGGGGATGCAATTGTCATTTTCCTCGGCTTTTCATCCACAGACCAATGGTCAGACAGAGCGTCTGAATCAAAGCCTTGAGACTTATCTTCGGTGTTTTGTCTCAGAGAACCAGGAGGACTGGTCTTCTTTCTTGCCTCTGGCAGAGTTCGCTCTTAACAACAGGCGGAGCGAGTCCACTGGTAAATCCCCGTTTTTTGGGGCATATGGTTTTCATCCCCAGTTTTGTACTTTCAATGGGGGGGGCCCTTCTGGGGTTCCTGAGGAGGAGCGTTTCTCGTCGTCACTTGCTTCAGTGTGGAGAGGTGTATTGAATAATCTGAGTGCTATGGGGAACCGTTACAAACGTATGGCTGATAGGAGGAGAGTTTCTGGTCCAGATCTGAATGTGAACGATCTGGTATGGTTGTCTACCAGGAATATAAAACTTAAAGTTCCCTCCTGGAAACTGGGTCCCAGATTCATCGGGCCGTACAGGATCAGTTCCATAATTAATCCTGTGGCATTTCGTCTGGACCTCCCTCCTACGTTTAAAATCCACAATGTGTTCCACAAGTCATTACTTAAGAGGTACGTGGCACCAGTCATACCGTCACCTCTACCTCCTCCTCCAGTGGTGGTCAATGGTAACTTGGAGTTTCAAGTGTCAAAGATCATTGACTCACGTCTGAATCGCCGGTCCCTTCAGTACTTGGTGCATTGGAAGGGGTATGGTCCAGAGGAGAGGATGTGGGTTCCTGCGTCTGACATTAACGCAGATCGTTTGGTTCGGACCTTCCACGGAACTCACCCGGGCAGACCTGGCCCTGAGGGTCCGGAGGCCCCTCGTAGAAGGGGGGGTACTGTCATGTGTGCATCGCCACGAAGATCATCGCGGTTGCACATTCTGACTTCTCACAGCTGAGTTGCTGTTTCTTTGTGTTTGGCAGTGAGGGAGTTAATTCTGTCTGTGCTCGGTTCTGGGACTGGGTTCAGTTTCTCCAGGCTGCAATTGATTATTTGTTGATTGGTTTCCTTTAAATCCCTGGTTGTCTGTTTTGGGAGTTGCCAGTGAAATTCTTCATGCAGACCACAGATAGGATTGAATCTGTATAGACTTAAGTTAAAGAGCTCCTTAGTTGTTTTAAGCTCAACTTGCTTAGAGTTTTATATCCCAGACCATTTATGTTCCTTCTGTGTTTGAGTGTGTATGTCTAATCTGTGTATCTAGCAGAGATCAGCCCATATCCCTTTGGTAGTAGTCAGGATCCTTCTTAGGACTGATTACAGGGTTCAGGGACTGATAGGAGACTAGGTTAGGCTGGAGACTTGGACCTCTGAACCATTATCAGTACCTCCAAGGTGAGGGATTAGTTAGGACCCCAGTTTTAGGGTCAGGTTAGACCCCGGTCCTCCTCTTTCCTGTGACAGCATATCAAGTCCTCAAGATTAACCCTGAGTTCAACGGATATCGTGTCAGGTAAATCTATTCTATATTTACATGCTGATGTTGCTAAACTATATGTTGTATAGAGTGTTGTTTCTGTAAGAATAGTTTACTGACATCGTACACATATCATTAGACAGCGTGACAGCAGGGGAACAGCTGACATTACTGAACCCCAGTAACAACTGGCGGTGTTGTAGCCCAGGGATGAGAAGACAACAGGGTGGAGGCAGCAGGACTTTTTGCCGTTCACACAGCAGGGGAACAGCTGACATTACTGAACCCCAGTAACACAGGAGCAAGTGTTGACTGTGCTAACAGCACTTCCGAGCAACAACTGGCGGTGTTGTAGCCCAGGGATGAGAAGACAACATGGTGGAGGCAGCAGGACTGTTTGCCGTACACACAGCAGGGGAACAGCTGACATTACTGAACCCCAGTAACACAGGAGCAAGTGTTGACTGTGCTAACAGCACTTCCAGGCAACAACTGGCGGTGTTGGAGCCCAGGGATGAGAAGACAACAGGGTGGAGGCAGCAGGACTTTTTGCCGTACACACAGCAGGGGAACAGCTGACATTACTGAACCCCAGTAACACAGGAGCAAGTGTTGACTGTGCTAACAGCACTTCCAGGCAACAACTGGCGGTGTTGGAGCCCAGGGATGAGAAGACAACAGGGTGGATGCAGCAGGACTTTTTGCCGTTCACACAGCAGGGGAACAGCTGACATTACTGAACCCCAGTAACACAGGAGCAAGTGTTGACTGTGCTAACAGCACTTCCGAGCAACAACTGGTGGTGTTGGAGCCCAGGATCAAGGAGGATGTTTAAATACTAGATCAAGTATTTTCCTTGTTACGTGTCAATTAAAAATGTCTATACTCCAAACAAGAGAAATATAACCTTTAGTAACATAAGATGATGATTTTACTTAAAAAAATATATGTAAATTAATAATTTACAAACATAAACGCATACATTAACATGTTGAAAAGCAATGCAAATCACAATTAAAATAGGTTAAATAATCTGCTATACGGTTTAAAATAAAAGCATACAAGTACATATCAGAATCCATTAATGATGGCTATGTAACAGTATGTACACCATTTTTATTGTGTAGACAATGAATGGCTGACTTAAAAACATAATCAGCATTACAAGTTATCTTTGACATTCATAAAACTTTACATTTGGTGAATAATATCACTAAAAAGTTTTAAAAATATCTAAAATTTCCATCATGTAATACTGATAATATGTGCCAATCATTTATATTAACAAACAAAAACTTTAAAAAGTGCATAGTGCATAGTGAAAACAGCTATTTATGCCTGACTGTGGACTTGCAAGCATGATAACTAGTGTTGAGCGATATTGCTCGATATCTAAAAATATCGTATCGAAATTGTATCGCCGATAGCACTAAATATCGTCGATATCCGATTTCGATACAGGAAGTCCCATGTAAGTCTATGGGAACAAAATATCGAAACAAAAAAAACCCTTTCTTTCGTTGTAAACACAAAATATACACACATAGAATACATATATATATATATATATATATATATATATATATATATATATATATACATGTCATTGTGACATATATATATATACATATATTTATAGTTTATACACTTCTACATAGTAAAATCGACTCTAATTCAATTGCTGGGTAAAGACGTGACTAGTGTTGAGCATTCCGATACCGCAAGTATCGGGTATCGGCCGATATTCGCGTTATCGGAATTCCGATACTTAATTCCGATACTTTTTCCATATCGTATACCGGAATCGGAAGTTCCCATAATTCTTTGAGAGGCAATGTGATTTTAGTCAGCCAATGAGGAATCCTACGAAGTGTGGGCACATCCTGTAATGATGCGGTCATCTTAACTAATGGCATGGCTGTGATTGGCTGCTGAAATGATGTCAGAATGCACTATAAAAGGCGCCGCAGCCATTTTAGCGTCACTGTGCTGTGAACTCAGTTAGGGACAGAACGCTGCTGTGCTGACTCTGAGGGACAGTTAGATATTGCGATTTTGTGTACTACTGTGCTTGAGGCAGGCTAGTTTACCAACCGCTGTGTAAAGCTTCATTTTGCCAGTGTTGTTTTAACAGCTCTGTGCAAGGTGTGTGTGTGACAGTGCAGGTGACGCTGCAGTTTGCTCTGCATCCACCGCTGTTTGTAGGCATCTGCACGTGTCACTTTTTTTTTTTTTTTTTTTATTTTATTTAGTGGAATTGGTGCAGCTCCATTATATTAGAAAAAAATCAAATCTATTAGTGTGACGTGCTTCCATCCGTATACAATACATTGGTTGCAAACACTATAGAAGTACAGAAAGGAGCTTTTCACAGATTGTGGACAGTTGTGTTTCAGTGTTCACTTCAGTCTGTGTTTTTTACTTTTTTTAGTGCAGATCACGCTCCAGTTACATGTTCAAGCACTGCTGCTTGTACTCTGCTGAGCGTGTCTCAGTGGCTCATCCTTTTCATTTATCTCCAATTGGTTCTGCTACATTCCATTTAAAATAAATCTAATCTATTAGTGTGACGCGCTTCCATCCGTATACAATACATTGGTTGCAAACACTATAGAAGTACAGAAAGGAGCTTTTCACAGATTGTGGACAGTTGTGTTTCAGTGTTCACTTCAGTCTGTGTTTTTTACTTTTTTTAGTGCAGATCACGCTCCAGTTACATGTTCAAGCACTGCTGCTTGTATTCTGCTGAGCGTGTCTCAGTGGCTCATCCTTTTCATTTATCTCCAATTGGTTCTGCTACATTCCATTTAAAATAAATCTAATCTATTAGTGTGACGCGCTTCCATCCGTATACAATACATTGGTTGCAAACACTATAGAAGTACAGAAAGGAGCTTTTCACAGATTGTGGACAGTTGTGTTTCAGTGTTCACTTCAGTCTGTGTTTTTTACTTTTTTTAGTGCAGATCACGCTCCAGTTACATGTTCAAGCACTGCTGCTTGTACTCTGCTGAGCGTGTCTCAGTGGCTCATCCTTTTCATTTATCTCCAATTGGTTCTGCTACATTCCATTTAAAATAAATCTAATCTATTAGTGTGACGCGCTTCCATCCGTATACAATACATTGGTTGCAAACACTATAGAAGTACAGAAAGGAGCTTTTCACAGATTGTGGACAGTTGTGTTTCAGTGTTCACTTCAGTCTGTGTTTTTTACTTTTTTTAGTGCAGATCACGCTCCAGTTACATGTTCAAGCACTGCTGCTTGTACTCTGCTGAGCGTGTCTCAGTGGCTCATCCTTTTCATTTATCTCCAATTGGTTCTGCTACATTCCATTTAAAATAAATCTAATCTATTAGTGTGACGCGCTTCCATCCGTATACAATACATTGGTTGCAAACACTATAGAAGTACAGAAAGGAGCTTTTCACAGATTGTGGACAGTTGTGTTTCAGTGTTCACTTCAGTCTGTGTTTTTTACTTTTTTTAGTGCAGATCACGCTCCAGTTACATGTTCAAGCACTGCTGCTTGTACTCTGCTGAGCGTGTCTCAGTGGCTCATCCTTTTCATTTATCTCCAATTGGTTCTGCTACATTCCATTTAAAATAAATCTAATCTATTAGTGTGACGCGCTTCCATCCGTATACAATACATTGGTTGCAAACACTATAGAAGTACAGAAAGGAGCTTTTCACAGATTGTGGACAGTTGTGTTTCAGTGTTCACTTCAGTCTGTGTTTTTTACTTTTTTTAGTGCAGATCACGCTCCAGTTACATGTTCAAGCACTGCTGCTTGTACTCTGCTGAGCGTGTCTCAGTGGCTCATCCTTTTCATTTATCTCCAATTGGTTCTGCTACATTCCATTTAAAATAAATCTAATCTATTAGTGTGACGCGCTTCCATCCGTATACAATACATTGGTTGCAAACACTATAGAAGTACAGAAAGGAGCTTTTCACAGATTGTGGACAGTTGTGTTTCAGTGTTCACTTCAGTCTGTGTTTTTTACTTTTTTTAGTGCAGATCACGCTCCAGTTACATGTTCAAGCACTGCTGCTTGTACTCTGCTGAGCGTGTCTCAGTGGCTCATCCTTTTCATTTATCTCCAATTGGTTCTGCTACATTCCATTTAAAATAAATCTAATCTATTAGTGTGACGCGCTTCCATCCGTATACAATACATTGGTTGCAAACACTATAGAAGTACAGAAAGGAGCTTTTCACAGATTGTGGACAGTTGTGTTTCAGTGTTCACTTCAGTCTGTGTTTTTTACTTTTTTTAGTGCAGATCACGCTCCAGTTACATGTTCAAGCACTGCTGCTTGTACTCTGCTGAGCGTGTCTCAGTGGCTCATCCTTTTCATTTATCTCCAATTGGTTCTGCTACATTCCATTTAAAATAAATCTAATCTATTAGTGTGACGCGCTTCCATCCGTATACAATACATTGGTTGCAAACACTATAGAAGTACAGAAAGGAGCTTTTCACAGATTGTGGACAGTTGTGTTTCAGTGTTCACTTCAGTCTGTGTTTTTTACTTTTTTTAGTGCAGATCACGCTCCAGTTACATGTTCAAGCACTGCTGCTTGTACTCTGCTGAGCGTGTCTCAGTGGCTCATCCTTTTCATTTATCTCCAATTGGTTCTGCTACATTCCATTTAAAATAAATCTAATCTATTAGTGTGACGCGCTTCCATCCGTATACAATACATTGGTTGCAAACACTATAGAAGTACAGAAAGGAGCTTTTCACAGATTGTGGACAGTTGTGTTTCAGTGTTCACTTCAGTCTGTGTTTTTTACTTTTTTTAGTGCAGATCACGCTCCAGTTACATGTTCAAGCACTGCTGCTTGTACTCTGCTGAGCGTGTCTCAGTGGCTCATCCTTTTCATTTATCTCCAATTGGTTCTGCTACATTCCATTTAAAATAAATCTAATCTATTAGTGTGACGCGCTTCCATCCGTATACAATACATTGGTTGCAAACACTATAGAAGTACAGAAAGGAGCTTTTCACAGATTGTGGACAGTTGTGTTTCAGTGTTCACTTCAGTCTGTGTTTTTTACTTTTTTTAGTGCAGATCACGCTCCAGTTACATGTTCAAGCACTGCTGCTTGTACTCTGCTGAGCGTGTCTCAGTGGCTCATCCTTTTCATTTATCTCCAATTGGTTCTGCTACATTCCATTTAAAATAAATCTAATCTATTAGTGTGACGCGCTTCCATCCGTATACAATACATTGGTTGCAAACACTATAGAAGTACAGAAAGGAGCTTTTCACAGATTGTGGACAGTTGTGTTTCAGTGTTCACTTCAGTCTGTGTTTTTTACTTTTTTTAGTGCAGATCACGCTCCAGTTACATGTTCAAGCACTGCTGCTTGTACTCTGCTGAGCGTGTCTCAGTGGCTCATCCTTTTCATTTATCTCCAATTGGTTCTGCTACATTCCATTTAAAATAAATCTAATCTATTAGTGTGACGCGCTTCCATCCGTATACAATACATTGGTTGCAAACACTATAGAAGTACAGAAAGGAGCTTTTCACAGATTGTGGACAGTTGTGTTTCAGTGTTCACTTCAGTCTGTGTTTTTTACTTTTTTTAGTGCAGATCACGCTCCAGTTACATGTTCAAGCACTGCTGCTTGTACTCTGCTGAGCGTGTCTCAGTGGCTCATCCTTTTCATTTATCTCCAATTGGTTCTGCTACATTCCATTTAAAATAAATCTAATCTATTAGTGTGACGCGCTTCCATCCGTATACAATACATTGGTTGCAAACACTATAGAAGTACAGAAAGGAGCTTTTCACAGATTGTGGACAGTTGTGTTTCAGTGTTCACTTCAGTCTGTGTTTTTTACTTTTTTTAGTGCAGATCACGCTCCAGTTACATGTTCAAGCACTGCTGCTTGTACTCTGCTGAGCGTGTCTCAGTGGCTCATCCTTTTCATTTATCTCCAATTGGTTCTGCTACATTCCATTTAAAATAAATCTAATCTATTAGTGTGACGCGCTTCCATCCGTATACAATACATTGGTTGCAAACAATATAGAAGTACACAAACGGGCCTTTCACAGCTACTGAACATGGGTTTTTAATTTTTAACTAAAATATGTATTTTTTCAAATGACACAAATATAAGTAATGTTGAAGAGGAATAGTCCTACATCCATTGTTTGCACAATATTACAGGTGTACATCATGTCCCTTAATCAACAATGTATTATTATATTTACTTGTATGCTTTTATTTAAAAGCCAAGAACACAGAAGGATAACCTTCGCACTGCAGCTGTTGTCAAAGTTCAACCCACATTATGCACTTCCAACATTGCAGCATTTGAGGCATGATGTGAGTTGGATTGGTCAAAGTTATGGAGTGAGAAGGTTCACCATCAGTACCCTATAGCATAAGTATGCTTTTGTGTTAGCATTTGTGTTAGACATGTGGATATCTGCCATAATATGTCACAATTATTTAGTTACAGATTTGTTACCAACACTAATCATTGAATGGTTTTAAATTTGACGTTTCACTTGTTTACAGCTTAGAAATAAGGGTGTAGCCTGATATCTATGTGTAGCACTAGCCACTTTAACATGTCATGTTTTTTTAAACATGTGTAGCTAGGTAGCAGTAATTTTTGCCGGACACACAGCAGGGGAACAGCAGGCGTTACTGAACCCCACTATCACTATAGCTTGTGTATTGGTCTGTGGACACGACACTTCTGAGCAGCAACTGGCAGTGTTGTAGCCCAGGGAGTATAGCTCAGGTGGTAGAAAGATGAACATAACAGGAGACATGGAAAACGTTGTCAACCAGTTAGTTAATCTGAAACCGGACAGGCAAATTCAGGCGAGATCCATGCCTAGTTCATTTTCAGAAAAGTAAGCCGTTCTACATTATCGTAGGATAGTCGCATGCAACGGTCTGTTAGTACACCACCTGCAGCAGTAAAGACGCGCTCCGATAATACACTGCCAGCAGATCAAGCCAGCACCTCCAATGCATACTGGCTAAGCTCTGGCCATGTATCCAGCTTAGAGACACAAAACTTGAATGGGGAAGAGCCATCTGGGAGTACACTGAGAGGGCAAGACATGTAGTCTGTCACCATCTTACGGAAATGTTGCCTCCTGCTGACTGGAGCCGTCTCGGATGGTGTAGACATTGGTGGCGCTGCCACAAAACTTCGACACATTTGGAACATACTGTTCTTGCCCTGTGCAGAGGCGCTGCTTGTGCTCCCTCTTGTTGCAGAGCTGTCTCCACTGCCTCGACGCACAGAGCTGCTTTGTAAATCAGTAGCAGCAGCAGTGCTCTCGGCTGGAATGGAGAACATTATGGATTGCACCAGTGTGTCTTGGTACTTCCGCATTTTACGCTCCCGGTTCAACGGTGTGATGAGGCTTTGTAAGTTGTCCCGGTAGCGAGGGTCTAGGAGGGTGTACACCCAATAATCAGACGTGGTGTGAATGTGTTCGATGCGGCGGTCGTTTCTCAGCCACTGCAGCATGAAATCAACCATGTGCTGCAGACTCCCAACTGGCCAAGAAACGTTGTCCCCTGCAAGAGGCGTCATCTCCGCCTGCTGTGCATCACCCCACCCTTGGTCTACATACTGACTAGAGCATTGTCTACCTCCCTCTGGAGCGATGTCTTCCTCCTCCATTGACTCCTCCTCATCCTCCTCACAAAGTCCTTCAAATACATATAAATTTACAAAATTTAAAACTCAAAATTTAAAAACTTTGTATCATAATTCTGTAACATCAGTTTATGGAAACACAATAGCATTACAAAAGGATAGACAAAAAATGTACATTATGTGCTTTGTAAATACATTAAAAGTTTGTAATGGTTATGAAAATATAGACAGCGACTCTGGAGGTTCAATTGTTGATACAGCATGGTACTTTGAAAGTCCTCCAGCCCTTTGTGAGGAACCACGTTGCGCTGACTGTCCAGAAGGTGATGGAATTTGTGACTCCTCATCCTCCACCTCTTCCAAAACCTCATGCCTTAGTGCTTGCAGTGTTTTTTGAAGCAGGCAGATAAGGGGGACAGTCAGGCTGACTAGTGCATCATCTGCACTCGCCATCCGCGTTGACTCATCAAACGCACGCAAAACGTGGCAGATATCCTTCATAGAGTTATTCGCCACTCATTACACTGGCAGTGGCTGCCCATTCATTATAGGATCCAATTCTAATTACTGGTTCTCACCAACATAGCTCTCCACAGCGCAGCACCCCCCTACATCTCCTCCCTTATTTATATTTATAGGCCTAACCGACTGCTGCACTCTGCAAACGACCTTCGACTAACCTCTGCACTAATCCGTACCTCCCACTCCCAACTCCAAGACTTCACCCGCGCTGCGCCAATCCTCTGGAATGCTCTACCCCAAGAAATTAGGACTATCCGCAATTTGGATGGTTTCAGGCGCTCCCTCAAAACACATTTGTTCACAGTGGCCTATCACATTCACTAATCAAAGTCATTCTATGTGTAATTCTGTGTGTGTAGCCCATTCACTATCTCCATGCATCCCTCACTTCCTTAAAATGGCTGGACCATCATTGTAAAAACACCATTGTATATAAACACCTGTACTTTGTATCTCCCACACCTCATTGTAGATTGTAAGCTTTCACCAGCAGGGGCGGCTGATTTTGCTTTAATTATTGTATTGTTAACGTTGTTACTTATGACTCGTGTTTTGAAACTGTTAAACTGTAAAGCACTGCGGAATATTATGGCGCTATATAAATAAATAATATTATTATTCTTATTATAGAGGCCCACTCAGTAGTGGTGAAGTGTGAACGCCGCAAATTGCGAGTTGACTGCGCCTGATGCAGCTGATACTCCATTACTGTTGGCTGCTGCTCACACAACCGCTCCAACATATGTAACGAGGAATTCCACCTGGTGGGTACGTCACATATAATGCGATGTTCATGAAGGTGAAATCTGCGTTGCAGAGCTGCAATCAGCGATCTGGCCATGCTGGAACGTCGCAAGTGAGCGCACTCTAGGCGGACCTTGTGCAGCAGTGCATCAAGATCCGGATAGTCCCTCAAAAAACTCTGCACGACCAAGTTGAGCACATATGACAGACATGGTATGTGACTGAGGTTGCCAAGGCCCAGAGCTGACACCAGATTTCGGCCATTGTCACACACTACCAAGCCTGCCTGTAGATTCTCTTCCAAAAACCACACGTCGCTCTCCTGCTTTATGGCATTACAGAGCTCCTGCGCTGTGTGGCTAAGATTCCCATGGAAATTAATTTCAGGATGGCCTGTTGACATTTGGACACGGCTGTGCTCATATCGGTCGCAACAGGTAAACGTTCACGGGTCCATGTGGAGGTAGACCGTGACGGCTCCTGCAGCGATGATTCTGAGGAACTGGAATAGGAGGAGGAATCAATGTGTACAGACTTGATTCCTGCAATCCTTGGAGTTGGCAGAACACGTACAGCGCCACTCGCAAGATCAGTACCCGGCTGCACAACATTGACCCAATGGGCAGTGAGGGAAAGGTATTGTCCCTGGCCATGGGTGTTAGAACCCTCTTGTTAGGTTTTGTTTCAGTTTGCTGGTCACATGACCTTTTTTCCCTATTTAGTCTGGCTCCGCCCTTCTGGCTTTGCTTGACTTCATTGTATTATCTACTGTTAAGCTAGCCGGGTGCTTAGGTGCCTTAATCTGTGAGTTTTGCTTGATGTTAGGATCACAAAGTATTTATTTTTCTGTTTAATTATCCATGCTACAATTTATGTTAGGAGGTGTCCACCTTTTCTCCCAGTCCCTAGATCTTGTAGGGATTACTCCCTCGCAACTATAGGTCTTCGTTCACACTAGATGAGGACTTTAGCGGGTCTGGTCGCAGGATCAGGTTCCCCGTTACATCGTAGGGATTCAGCTTAGTTGTATTGTAGGGACAGAATTCCCTTCTTTCCTTACTGGTTGTAGCAGATCATAACAATGGGTACTGGTCCACGCATCGGTGGTCAGGTGGACCTTGCTACTGAGGGCTTTTAGTAGCGCATGTTTAATTTTTCCCTCAACATGCTTTTGCAGACCAGGGACGGCTTGCCTGCTGAAATGAAATCGGCTTGGCACATTGTATTGTGGGATTGACAATGATATTCAGTTACGGAAACTGTCTGTCTCCACCAGCCTGAATCACAGCATTTCAAGGGACAGGAGTTTTGCAATGCCAGCATTCAGAGCCTGTGCTCGTGCATGGTTTGCGGAGTATGGCCGTCTTTTATCCCATGCCTGTGCTACCGCTGGCTGTTTTGTGGCCTGGGAGTGTGAGGATGACAGGGAACTTGCTGCTGTGTGTGGAATAACAGTTTGTCTCTGGACAACAGTGGCCGAGGTTCTTCCATGGCGATCCTGTGAGGAAGCATAACCAGCTGTGTGTGAGCTCGATGAAGAGGCTTCAACACAACCTGAAGATGTAGGTGCTGCTGTAGGTTGGCCTACATCTCCAGTGTGTCTTTGTAACTCAACTACGTGCTTTGTCCGCACATGTTTCCACATATTTGTGGTATTGAGGTGACTGACACTTTTAGCTATTTTTAATTTTTGATTACACAGCTTGCATTTCACATAGCAAATATCATGTGCAAGTGTGTGAAAAAAGGACCACGCAGTGCAAGTCCTGGGAGCGCACGTTTTGACTTTTGGAAGACAACTGCTCCGAACAGGTGCCAAACTGGAGGCTACAGGCAACCGAGTCTGCAGCCTAACTCTCCCTCCTGTTTGTACCGTTGGGGCAATGTCTTCCTCTATCTTCCTTCTATCACTAACCATTTCTCTAGGCCTCTCCCAGCTTTCAACCAAAGTACTGGTTCTCACCCACAAAGCTCTCCACAGTGCAGCACCCCTCCTACATCTCCTCCCTCATTTCTATCTATCGGCCTAACCGACTGCTGCGCTCTGCAAACGACTTTCGACTAACCTCTGCACTAATACGTACCTCCCACTCCCGACTCCAAGACTTCTCCTGCTCTACGCCAATCCTCTGGAATGCTGTACCCCAAGAAATTAGGACTATCCACAATTTGCATGGTTTCAGGCGCTCCCTCAAAACACATTTGTTCAGAGCGGCCTATCACATTCACTAATCAAAGTCATTCTATGTATTCTGTGTAAGTGTGTGTGTGTCTCTAGCCCATTCACTATCTCCATCCCTCAGTCCCTTAAGATGGCTGGAACATCATTGTAAATGCACCATTGTATATAAACACCTATACTTTGTATCTCCCCCATCTCATTGTACATTGTAAGCTGTCACGAGCAGGGGCGACTTATTTAGCTTAAATTATTGTATTGTTAACGTTGTTACTTATGACTTGTGTTCTGAAACTGCTAAACTGTAAAGCGCTGCGGAATATGATGGCGCTATATAAATAAATATTATTATTATTCCTCTGAGCTGCTCCCACCACCTTCCTGTTCTTCATGCCATGTTGGGTATTGGACCTCATCATCTCCACTACCCTCTTCCAACACCTGCTGTTGGGTGGTCTGGCCAGCACCATGCTCAACAGAAACTGGCACCTGGGTCTCATCATCATCATCAGATGCGTTCTGCGGTGTGCTGACCATCGGCACTGTCTCACCCGCCTCTTCAGATTCAGAGAGACACAGCTGTTGCGCATCACTGCATACTCCCTCTTCTTCACATTACAGAATGCTGCTTGGCTGGGCCCCTGTTTGCAAGCCAATAGATTCTGAGAACAGAAGCAGACACTCAGCTGGCTCCTGTACAGAACTCTCTGACTGCCTGGGCAATTTGCCAGGCGGTGAAGAGACAGATGGTTGCCCAACAGTGCTGTGGTCCTGAGAGGAGGTGGAAGCAATTGAAGTCGATGCATTGGCTGAGATCCAAACAACAACGGCTTCAATTTGTTCTTCCGCAGCAGGGGGGTACTCCGAGCTCCTACAAAAGTGCGCATAAAGGAACGCTCACGGCCCGGGGAAAACTGGTGGATGCTGTGTCACTGGGGGCCGCAGCAGCCACAGAATCCCCACGTCCTCTCCCTGAAGAAACTCCACGACCACGTGCCTTACTCCCTGCCTTCTTCATCTTGGTAGATTGATAAAGAAAGTCTGAAAAGTTATAAGGCCTAAGTGTGGTTATTCCGCAGAGACTGCAGTGAACACTGCACACAACTGTTCAGTAGGTGTGAAAGGCCCCTTTGTGTACTTCTATAGTGTTTGCAACCAATGTATTGTATACGGATGGAAGCGCGTCACACTAATAGATTTTATTTATTTGTAATAGAATGGAGCAGCAACAATTAGAGAAAAATTTCAAGGATGTGCCAGTGACACACGCTCAGCAGACTACAACCAGCAGTGGTTGAAGAACTAACTGGAGCGTGATCTGCACTCCAAAAAGGAAAACCTCAGACTACAGTGAACACTGCACACAACTGTTCACTACCCAACGCGTCTCAGCAGGAAGGCAGTCTGTGCGTCAAAACAAAGGCGCAAGCATACATCCACGTACCCTGTTTATAAAGCTATATAAAAAAAATTATGTAGTAGTGACGCACACTTTATTGAGGTACAGTATTACATCGCCATTCACCATCTGTGGCTATGCAGTCTCATCTATATATACCTTATCTATCCGTTGTCATGCTTGCAAGTCGACAGTCAGGCATAAATAGCAATTTTCACTATGCACTATGCACTTTTTAAAGGTTATGTTTGTTAATAAACATGATTATTGCCACATATTATGAGTATTACATGATGGAAATTGTATAATTTTGTATAAACTGTTTAGTGACATTATTCAGCAAATGTAACATTTTAGTAATGTCACAGATAACTTGTAATGCTGATGATGTTTTGAAGTCAGACATTCATTGTCTATACAATAAAAATGGTGTACATACTGTTACTTATCCATCATTAATGGATTCAGATATGTACTTGTATGCTTTTATGTACAACCGTATAGCAGATTCCTTAACTAATTTATTTTGTGGTTTGCATTGCTGTTCAACATGTTAATGTATGTGTTTATGTTTGTCAATTCTTTATTTATCTAGATATTAGTTTAAATGAAATCATCATCTTATGGTAGTAAAGGTTATCTTTCTCTTGTTTGAAGTATAGACATTTAAAATTGACAGGTAACAAGGAAATTACTTGATCTAGTATTTAAACATCCTCCTTGACCCTGGGCTCCAACACGCAGTTGTTTCTCGAAGTCTTAGCCGTCAACATGCTCCTGTGTTCTCGGGTGTTCAGTACGTCAGCTGTCCGTTGTGCTTGGCTTTTTCTCCTGCTGGGTTCCCGTAACGTCAGCTGGTCCTCGTTATTGCATTGGTCTTACTTTGCTACCTCGGTTCAGTACCGTAGCTGTTCCCGCAGTGCCTTTGCCTAGGGCTCCATCTCGGTATCCGAGTTCAGCAAGTCTGCTGGTCCTTGGTAGTGCTTTGGAGCACAGGTACTCTGTTAGTAACGTGTCCAGTAAGTCAGTGGTCTCGGTTGTGCATGGCTCTTTTCTTCTGCTGCCCCTCCGGGTTCCAGTACCGTCAACTGGTTCTCCGCAGTGCCTTTGGCCTAGGTGCCTCCATCTCGGTATCCGAGTTCCAGCAACGTCTGCTGGTCCTTGGTAGTGCTTTGGAGCACAGGTACCTCCTGCTTAGTAACCGTGTCCCAGTAACGTCAGCTGGTACAAGATTGTGCTACAAATACAAGATACGGAACAAGAGACACAAGAACAATAAGCAGAAGATCTAAAAGCAGAAGAACATGAAGTATAAGACCAAAATGAAGAGCAAAATATATGCTCTAAATTCTAAGCAGAAGAAGACTAAGCAGTGTATGGGGGTGAGTCCGTTCCTCCTCGTGGTGCCCTGGAAAATGCCTGCTGCTGCAGGCTAAACTGAACACGGACAAATACTGTTGTAATTTAAATCTTTTGTGACAGCAAGAACGGAAGGATGAAAAATTCATACTTTGACAGATTACAAGTACAGGATTCTCTGTCACAAATAAGAATATGATGAAGAAGATGAAGCAGAATATGAATAAGAATAATAGTTTAATAAGAAGAATATGAGTAATGTTAACAAAGATGAATAGCAAGAAGTTTAAGAAGAAGATAAAGAAGGTGAAGATGAAGAATAATTTGATGAAAAAGATGATGCTGCAGAAGATTATGAAGGAGAAAGTGTGTGAAAAGTTAAAAAGGTGAAGATGAAGAGCATGGAAGTTGTGTAATATACATATTTGCCAAAATATAAAAAACGTTAACATTGTCAATTTCTTCGTCAATCCGAACATCTTTAAAAAAAAAATATATTTATGCTATTCCATTTGATTGGGTTAAACATCTATGCCTTTAATGTCTCCTCAACCTTCCCCAATACATTCTACATTACTCTTTCTTGTTTTCCTTCATGTACAATTAACCAACAAGGCAAGAATGGGTTTTTTTTAATTTCGATATTTTGTTCCCATAGACTTACATGGGACTTCCGGTATCGGTATCGGGTATCGCCGATATTTTAGTGATATCGGCGATACCATTACGATTCCGATACTTTAGGATATCGGAAAGTATCGCTCAACTCTAGACGTGACATAACCAATAGAAGTCGACGGGCTCGGTGACGAGTACCCCGAAAACCTCTGGCTCTGTGCGACTCAACTTGGGCGTCACGAACAGGATTCTGTAGCTCGCTATAAGCGAGTCCTGTGTGCCTGAATTGCACTGGTTTTGTGCTTGAGAATTGCTAAAATCATCAGAGAATGTATTTGCCATTTTTCCGCCATATCTGCGTCACGACGAGGCACTGGTGAAGAAGAAGGGCGTGCTCTTCGTGGGTGTCACTCACTCAGTGGCGTGAAAACGATGGCCGCCCACTGTAAATGGTACTGCAATGTAACATCGTGCCCCACAGCTCTGGAGTTCCGCCTCCTCATCCTCCTCAGTGTGAGGAGGTCCCGCCTCCTTACAAAAGAGGGGCCCTCTCCAGATATGACACATGTGACTTGGCAGAGATGGCTAATGGACACGACGAGCAGAAGTGGGAAGGGATGGAGCAATCAGAGCTCTCTCCCCACGGAAGCGACCCGATCGCCACGGTATCACCGTTGGGCACCCGGCCTGTAAACCCTCCTACGCTGCAAGAAGCGGAGGATACCCTGAGAGGCCTGGCCCGGCACCGGGAGGAGGTCGCCAGGATGGAAGCCAGCTGGCGTGCCCTAAAAATAAACTTGGAGCGGCGCCAATCCCTCTTACCTGAAGTGTCTGTACCGGAAGGTGAGGCACCCGTTCTAGTAGAGGAGCCCTTGCAATGTGATCCGGTTGACGTTGTCGCAGTGAAGGCACCCGTTCCTGCAAAAACCGCAGCACCGTCAGCAGCACCCCAGATCCCGCTGTCTGCCCCCGTCGCTGAGACAGAAGAAGCGACACCCGTCCTCATGGAGGAGGCCGCGCAGGCACCAGAGCACTACCTGCCTGTACCGGAGCCCCGACTGTCATCTGATTTAGAGCCGTCTGCTTCCTCCGCAGGGGAGCGCCGCCAGGACTGGGGGGTGACAGGAGAGCTGCCGCAAACCGGACACTGTAAGCTGCAGTGGAGTGGTGGAGACATGGAGCAACTGGTGGAGGAGAATTATAACCGGCGTCAGGAGGAAGAGTGGAGACGTTGGGAGAAGGAAGCAGAGCAACAAAGGGAGCAGCGCGAATCCCAGAAACTTCGCCAACATCACCTGGAGAAGGACCGGGCAGATAAGGACCGGATGAGAAAGGACAAAGGAACCCTGAGTGAGCCGCGGCGTAAGGGTGCAGTACGGAGCTTTAAATTGAAAGGTGGGTGGGGCTTCATCAAGGAGCCTGGACTTTATTTAGAAGTCTTTGTGAACCGGCGGGACGTGGAGGCTCACCTCCCAGAAGGACACCCGGGGAGGGACCTGTTGCCAGGAGACTTGGTGACTTACACCCGACACTGGGGTTACAATGGGTGGTACGCCCTAAATGTTACCAGGTGCGACCCCTACTCCCCAGTGTGTCAGGAACCTGTGAGACCCTCGAAGCCTTCAGCCTCCCACATCCAGGCCTCTGCAAAAGTGCCCACCCCACGCCGTAAATCTCCCCAGCCTCCCTCAGTGGTCTCCTCAGCAGCCCCAGCTATGGACATGGTAACGATAGCTGGCCCGTACCCGGCGCAGGTTAGGCCCCCTGGGGTTCGTACAGTCCATGACATAGGGCTCCAGACCTGGAGAGAGATGAAAGAGGTGGCCACACAGACCCAGATAGCGGGTCACGACTTGACTGTACAGGCCACACGACGTCATCAGGTCCTGGTGGTCCTTGGTGCCTCGGATGTTTGGCAAGCACCAGAAGAGTACCAGGTGGTACCTGGAACACCCCTGCCAAAGAAGTCTAAATAACACGGACAGGGTCCCTGTATGTAAATAAATAGTTAAATTGTTTATGTACCCGGACGGGTGAATGTTCCAAAAAAAATTTTTTAATTTAATAAAAAAAAAAAAAACACAGTTTTCAGTTCTTTTATTACTGTCTCATCCTGCTGCGACGCCATCGATCTCCTGTAAAAAAATGAAAAAAAAAAAAAAAAAAAGTATACCACCTGACCGACGCAGTCCATAGTAACGAGTGTCCCACGACGATCCAGCTCTGCTACATCAGAATGACAGGCAGAGCCTGTCATCCCGGCGCAGCACAGCTGATTACCTGCTTCCCCGGCGGTGACGTCATCGGACTGCTTTACGGCCGGGATTACCCTGCAGTCACTGCAGTTATCGTGAAAAACTGCATGTGACCGCCAGGGAGAAGATAATGGCGGCCATCAAGCAGTCCAGGACGTGACCGACGGAGATCTTCTGCCAGGTAAGTGCCGCTGACTCCTGACAGACCCGACCGACGGACACTCACAGTGACAGTGACAAATCCGATTCCGGTATTCGATAAGACGAAAATATCGAAACGAATTATCGAAAGGCCGATAGAGCTAATATCGGCCGATAGCCGATATTTGCAATATCGTATCGCTCAACACTAATGATAACGGATAGATAAGGTATATATAGATGAGACTGCATAGCCACAGATGGTGAATGGCGATGTAATACTGTACCTCAATAAAGTGTGCGTTACTACTACATCCTTTTTTTATATAGCTTTATAAAAGGTTACGTGCATGTATGGTTGCGCCTTTGTTTGGACGCACAGACTGGCTTCCTGCTGTGACGCGTTGGGTATTGGAGCGTCTGTGCGTCTTATGACGCAGACTAACATTCACGGTGCGCATCGTTCATCATCGCAAGCGTACCGACAACACAAAGGCGTTGTCATGACTGCTTTACTCAGTAAACATGCACCTATGATGAAACATACACGCATGTGCCCTATTACATAACAAGCTACAAGAAAAACGAGTGTGAGGTGTGACACAGCTGTTTTGTTAAGGTACAGTATTATATCGACATTGTACAGGTGTCGCTATTCAGTCTGATAAATAGATATCATTCACCTATTCTATCAGTTGTCGTTCTTTCAGCACCACTTACAGGTATATATTTTGCTATTGTGACTGCACTATTGACTTTAACAAGGTAATGCATGATTTTTGTTAGCGATTATCATGTTTACATGAAGGACCTTTATGATATGGGCTGTTAACTTTCTAATTAAATATGTATTTTTTAAAATGACACAAATATAAGTAATGTTGAAGAGGACTATTCCTACATGCATTGTTTGCACAATATTACAGGTGTACATCACCTGCCTTAATCAACATTGGATTATTATATTTACTTGTATGCTTTTATTTTAAAAGCCAAGAACACTGAAGTCTAACTTTCGCACTGCAGCTGTTGTCAAAGTTCAACCCACATTATGCACTTCCAACATTGCAGCATTTGAGTCATTATGTGAGTTGGATTTGTCTAAGCTATGGAGTGACAAGGTTGACCATCAGTATCCTATAGCATAAGTAGGCTTTTGTGTTAGCATTTGTTTTCGACATGTGCATATCTGAAATAATGTCACAATTATTTTGTTACAGATTTCTGACAAAGACTAATCATTTTATGGTTTTAAAGCTGACGTTTCAAATGTTTACTGTCACGATGTCTAATGATATGAATACAATGTCAGTAAACTATTTATACAGGAACCACACTCTATACAACATATAGTTTAGCAACATCAGAATGTAAGTATAAAATAGATTTACCTGACACGATAACTGCAGAACTTAGGGTTAATCTTGAGGACTAGATGTGCAGAAACGATATCAGTTGAACTCAGGGTTAATCTTGACGACTTGATGAGCTGTAACAGGAAAGAGGAGGACCGGGGTCTAACCTGACCCTACACTGGGGTCCTAACTAATCCCTTACCTTGGAGGTACTGATAATGGTTCAGAGGTCCAAGTCTCCAGCCTAACCCTGTCTCCTATCAGACCCTGAACCCTGTAATCAGTCCTAAGAAGGACCCTGATTACCACCAAAGGGATAAGGGCTGATCTCAGCTAAATACACAGATTAGACATATAAGACAGACAGGATAGCACTCACTTGCATACACACTCAAACACCGAAGGAACATAAATGGTCTGGGAAATAAACTCTAAGCAAGTTGAGCTTAAAACAGCTAAGGAGCTCTCAACTTAAGTCTATACAGATTCATTCCTATCTGTGGTCTGAATGAAGGATTTCACTGGCAACTCCAAAGCAGACAACCAGGAATTTAAAGGAAACCAATCAACAAATAATCAATTGCAGCCGGGAGAAACTGCACCCAGTCCCAGCACCGAGCACAGACAGAATTAACTCCCTAGCTGCCAAACACAAAGAAACAGCAACTCAGCTGTGAGAAGTCAAAATGTGCAACCGCGACGATCTTCGTGGCAATGCACACATGACAGTACCCCCCCTTCTACGAGGGGCCTCCGGACCCTCAGGGCCAGGCCTGCCGGGTGAGTTCTGTGGAAGGTCCGAACCAAACGATCTGCGTTAACATCAGACGCAGGGACCCACGTCCTCTCCTCCGGACCATACCCCTTCCAATGCACCAAGTACTGAAGGGACCGGCGATTCAGACGTGAGTCAATGATTTTTGATACTTGAAATTCCAAGTTACCATTGACCAACACTGGAGGAGGAGGTAGAGGTGACGATATGACTGGTGCCACATACCTTTTAAGTAATGACTTGTGGAACACATTATGAATTTTAAACGTAGGAGGGAGTTCCAGACGAAATGCCACAGGATTAATTATGGAACTGATCCTGTACGGCCCGATGAATCTGGGACCCAGTTTCCAGGAGGGCACTTTAAGTTTTATATTCCTGGTAGACAACCATACCAGATCGTTCACATTCAGATCTGGACCAGAAACTCTCCTCCTATCAGCCATACGTTTGTAACGGTTCCCCATCGCACTCAGATTATTCAATACACCTCTCCACACAGAAGCAAGTGACGACGAGAAACGCTCCTCCTCAGGAACCCCAGAAGGACCCCCCCATTGAAAGTACAAAACTGGGGATGAAAACCATATGCCCAAAAAACGGGGACTTACCAGTGGACTCGCTCCGCCTGTTGTTAAGAGCGAACTCTGCCAGAGGCAAGAAAGAAGACCAGTCCTCCTGGTTCTCCGAGACAAAACACCGGAGATATGTCTCTACACTCTGATTCAGACGCTCTGTCTGACCATTGGTCTGCGGATGAAAAGCCGAGGAAAACGACAATTGCATCCCCCGACGTAAACAAAATGCCCTCCAAAATTTGGACACAAACTGAGCCCCCCTATCTGACACCACATCAGAAGTCTGAATGAAGGATTTCACTGGCAACTCCCAAAGCAGACAACCAGGAATTTAAAGGAAACCAATCAACAAATAATCAATTGCAGCCGGGAGAAACTGCACCCAGTCCCAGCACCGAGCACAGACAGAATTAACTCCCTAGCTGCCAAACACAAAGAAACAGCAACTCAGCTGTGAGAAGTCAAAATGTGCAACCGCGACGATCTTCGTGGCAATGCACACATGACATTTACAGCTTAGAAATCAGGGTGTAGCCTCATATCTATGTGTAGCACTAGACACTTTGACATGTCATGTTTTTTTCACCATGTGTAGGTAGCTAGCAGTAATTTTTGCCGGACACACAGCAGGGGAACAGCAGGCGTTACTGAACCCCACAAACACATCAGCGATTGTTATCATCTGTGCATCTAACACTTCTGAGCAGCAACTGGCGGTGTTGAAGCCCAGGGTCAAGGAGGGTGTAGGCAGAGGCCTAGTATGAGATGTTTGAAGTTGAAGTTGTAGTTAGCAGCAGTAATTTTTGCCAGACACACAGCAGGGGAACAGCAGGCGTTACTGAACCCCACAAACACATCAGCGATTGTTTTCATCTGTGCATCT
Source organism: Oophaga sylvatica (assembly GCA_033576555.1). Taxonomy (NCBI): domain Eukaryota; kingdom Metazoa; phylum Chordata; class Amphibia; order Anura; family Dendrobatidae; genus Oophaga; species Oophaga sylvatica. Next base: position 48,646 of record JARQOD010001634.1, read on the forward strand.
AACACTTCTGAGCAGCAACTGGCGGTGTTGAAGCCCAGGGTCAAGGAGGGTGTAGGCAGAGGCCTAGTATGAGATGTTTGAAGCTGAAGTTGTAGTTAGCAGCAGTAATTTTTGCCAGACACACAGCAGCAGGGGAACAGCAGGCGTTACTGAACCCACAAACACATCAGCGATTGTTTTCATCTGTGCATCTAACACTTCTGAGCAGCAACTGGCGGTGTTGAAGCCCAGGGTCAAGGAGGGTGTAGGCAGAGGCCTAGTATGAGATGTTTGAAGTTGAAGTTGTAGTTAGCAGCAGTAATTTTTGCCAGACACACAGCAGGGGAACAGCAGGCGTTACTGAACCCCACAAACATATCAGCGATTGTTTTCATCTGTGCATCTAACACTTCTGAGCAGCAACTGGCGGTGTTGAAGCCCAGGGTCAAGGAGGGTGTAGGCATAAAATATTGAGTTATTGCCTTGTTACGTGGCCATTGCAAATGTATGTACTTCAAACAAGAATAAATGAAGTTTTACTAGGACAATAAAATGATGAATTTCAATTCCAAGAATAGAAAAATATTTATACTTGAGAGTCCTCAGTGGTTGATACCGTTTAATGGCTAACTGAAAAGATGGTAACAAATTCCAAGCTTTCGAGACTACTCAGGTCTCTTCATCAGGCTAAGACTAAATCAAAAAATGAAGAATCACATATTTCTACACACAACAGGACACAGGAATAGTGCAATAGGTAAGACAAGTGACGTGAAGCAGAACTGTCATTATGGCAGAGGGATGATCATAAATATTGGAACAGTTCCTAGATAAGGAGATAGTTTTATTGCCCTCTGATTGGGGTCTGGTGTTCTGTTTTGATGCCCCTAGAAGGTCAGAGACGCAGATTCCTTAATTGATACAGAATGACATGAATCCGTGTGATCTATTCATTCCAGCACTAAGAGTGTCAAAGGTCATGATGAGCTTATATTCCGAAACCTTTGTATCTTTCTCAGATTTGAAGTTATATTTTAATACCAGTAATTCCATATCCATCATGCTATGACCGGGCATACAAAAGTGTTTTGCCACAGGTAAATCCATTATTTTTTCTCTTATTGTGTGGCGATGATAATTCATCCTTGTTCTCAGTTTTTGGCCGGTCTCCCCCACATACAGACCCCAGTTGGACATTTTGTACATATAATTAGGTTTGCACCTAGTTCACATTAGTCTGGAAGTGCCAGTCAGGTTTTTTGTCTTTTGAATGTTAGCTTGCTGACCGAGCACTCCGCTCCCACCAGGTGGTGATTTTAATTACTCCGGCTCCCTACTTTACCCATATATGCAGGCATTACTGACAGAGGTGCATATTCGCCCAGAAATTCAGATATCAGCCTAATAGAGGTATGTTCACATTAGGTTAGGGACTCAACAGAATTGAGACCACCTTGACGATGGTTGTTGAGCTTTAAAATGTTTGGCCAAATGTTTATACTAAGCGTCTCAAATTTTTCCTTATATTCCAAAGCCATATTGCTATTCAAAATTTCATATATTCTATGTTGTCATGCTTTAGTATGCTTGAGTGCAGCCTTTTTTTGGATGTTTTACATGAGGGTAGCTCCCTTTGGTTTGCACCTAGTTCACATTAGTCTGGAAGTGCCAGTCAGGTTTTTTGTCTTTTGAATGTTAGCTTGCTGACCGAGCACTCCGCTCCCACCAGGTGGTGATTTTAATTACACCGGCTCCCTACTTTACCCATATATGCAGGCATTACTGACAGAGGTGCATATTCGCCCAGAAATTCAGATATCAGCCTAATAGAGGTATGTTCACATTAGGTTAGGGACTCAACAGAATTGAGACCACCTTGACGATGGTTGTTGAGCTTTAAAATGTTTGGCCAAATGTTTATACTAAGCGTCTCAAATTTTTCCTTATATTCCAAAGCCATATTGCTATTCAAAATTTCATATATTCTATGTTGTCATGCTTTAGTATGCTTGAGTGCAGCCTTTTTTGGATCTGCCCTTCCAGGGGCATGAAAACACAAAACCAGACCCCAATCAGAGGGCAATAAAACTTTCTATCCTTATCTATGAACTGTTCCAATATTTATGTTCATCCCTCTGTCATAATGACAGTTCTGCTACACGTCACTTGTCTTACCTATTGCACTATTCCTGTGTCCTGTTGTGTATAGAAAAATGTGATGCTTCATTTTTTGTTTTAGTCTTTGCCTGATGAAGAGACGTGAGTAGCCTCGAAAGCTTGCAATTTGTTACCATCTTTTCAGTTATCCATTAAAAGGTATCAACCACTGCGGACTCTCAAGTCTAAATATTTTTCTATCTACTGGCTAACACGGTACGAAGATACACATGTTTCCTAACTTCAAGAATAAAAATAAAGACCCTGCAAATATAAACGCATATATGCACATGCCAACAAGAAATGGAACAACACACCACCCAAAAAATTGGTTACAAAATATAGTGTTGTAAATTTAAGAATAAAAGTCCATTTTTGTATTTATGAATAATGCTTAAGGAACGCTATGTTAAACCATAACATAGTGAAGACAATGGATTTTGTAATAGTCACTCATCATCATCATTGCAATTTATATGTGACAGTCACAGACATTTCAATTATTTAAGTTAATAAAATCGTTAATTTGTACAGCATGTATGACATGTCCAGCATGGACTCATCAATGTGATGACGCAATAATGTACGATAAAAAAATAACCATTTAAAAAAACATTATGCATTGTCACAATTTAAGTGTGTGCCTGCAAGTGTAGGTGAAACAAACGCTACGGATAGCAAAGGTATATTCTATGTCTGTATCAGACAGTGGACAGCCTCTGATGGGTAATGGCGATGTTATACTGTACGTCTATAAAGTCTGCGGCTGCAATCATGCATTTTTTGCTTGTACAGTGTTGAAGAGGGTAAAAGCATGTCTGGTTGCGCAAGGCTTTATCCGTCAACACTACCTTCCTACTGTCACGCGTAGGGTAGGGTAGCGTGTGTCTATTAGATGACTCTCTATAAAATGTGACGTTACGCAGCGTTATTGTGCCCTAGTGACGCCAAAAATACGACAGCAGTAATCATTTACTGTCTAATACTCCACCTATGACCAACAAAAAAAGCACGTTCCCTCTTTAACAATCTACAAGACTAACAAGCATAATGGTTGACGCTGACTTTATTGAGGTACAGTACTACATCGACATTGTCTATGAGTAACTATGCACTGTGATACCTATATACCATTATTAATTTATATCTGTTGTGGTTGTTTCAACAGCACTTGCAGGTATAACTACCTATTGTCAGTATGCATGATGCACTTTCTAGATGTAATAATTTATTATTGCACATTATTACCAGGTTTAGATGCTGGCCATTTCATATATGGTGTGTGAAATTACAGTTGGCATCAGTATGTGTATTTTATAATGTCTGTCATAAATAAAACTCGTGATGATGATGATGAGGATTTTATGATTCGTACATCCATTGACTGCATTATCTTACAGGTACAGATAAAGTTCCTTAACCCCTTAATGTCCACTGACGTGCAGAGTCCGTCATGGCAAGGTGTCAGTTACGGCACCAGGACGGACTCTGCACGTCATGGCTTTGATCTACCACTGCGTGTAAACACGCAGTGGTAGATCAGTGCCGACAGCTGTCACAGACAGCTGACAGGCATGGCAAGCGGTGCGGGGACCTTTGCCGTCGGTCCCCGCACCTACAGCGCTGTGCTTGGTCAGTCAATCTGACTGACCAAACACAGCAGCGATCGTGCAGGAGAAACTGAAATTTCAGCTTCCCCAGCGCGATCAGTGCAGGAGCCGGCGCTGCAGTGGCCAGGCTTCCTGCACTGACAGCCAGGAGCGGAGCCCCCACCGCCCCTGGCTGTTAACCCCCTGACTGCTGCGATCGAGCGCGATCGCAGAGCTCAGGGGGGGAGGCAGAGGGTCGGGAGCTCCCTCTGCCTCAGATCGGCACCCTGCAATGTATTTGCAGGGGCCGATCTCTGCCTTGATGACCCGGGGGTTGTCATGACAACCTCCGGGTCATTCAGCTACGGGAAGCTGCTGTGATCATGATCACAGCAGCTTCCACTATAGTTGCAATGCATTGCAATGCCAGAGCATTGCAATGCATTGTAACTGCAATAAAAAGTAAAAAAAGTGAAAGTCCCATAAAGGGACAAGTTAAAAAAAAATCATTTTTTAAAAAAAATTGTAAAAAAAATATTAAAAAATAATTTTAAAAAAATCCCCTAAAAAATACACATTTTTATGTAATAAAAAAAATAAAAAACAAAAAACATACACATGTTAGGTATCGCAACGTCCGTAAAAATCCCTTCTATAAAAGCGTAACCCTAGTTAACCCCTTCAGTGAAAGCCATAAAAAAAACACAAAAAGTAGTAAATTATACTTTTTCCAAGCGGTATCATTATACCGCTTGGAAAAAGTGCAATAACACGCGATCAAAAAGTCAGATATAAATAATCATGGTACCGCTGAAAACGTCATCTTATCCCGCAAAAAACAAGCCGCTATACAGCATCATCAGCGAAAAAATAAAAAAGTTATAGCTCGCGGAATAAACTGATGCAAAAATAATTATTTTTTCTATAAAATTTTTTATTGTGTAAAAAACGCCAAAACATAAAAAAAATATATAAATGAGGAATCGCCGTAACCGTAGTGACCCGAAGAATAAAGCTGCTTTATCAATTTTACCACACACGGAACGGAGGAAAAAAAAAAAAAACAATTCCTGAATTGCTGGTTTTTGTTCATTCTGATTCCACAAAAATCGGAATAGGAAACGATCAAAAAACGTTATATGCCTGAATATGGTACCAATAAAAACGTCAGCTCGTCCCGCAAAAAATAAGCCCATACATAACTCTGTCGGCCGAAATATGGAAAAATTATAGCTCTCAAAATACGGCGATGCAAAAATTTCTTACAAAAAATTATTCCAAGAAAAAGCATCTTTTAGTGTGTGACAGAAGCTAAACATGAAAAAGGTGTAAATCTGGTATCGCTGTAATCGCACCGATCCGAGGAATAAAGTCGCCTAATCACTAATACAGCACGAGGAACGGCGTAAAAAAGAAAACCAATTCTTCACCTTTTGTGGATTTGTTCATTGTGCCTCCCAAAGATCGCAGTAAGGCGATCGCAGTGGTTCCCCCCCACATATGGGGTATCAGCGTACTCAGGACAAAATGCACAATAGCTTTTGGGGTCCTATTTCTCCTGTTACCCTTAGAAAAATAAAAATTTGGGGCAAAAAAGTAATTTTTGTGGAAAAAAATATGATTTTTTTATTTTCACGGCTCTACATTATAAACTTCTGTGAAGCCCTTGGGGGTTCAAAGTGCTGACCACACATCTAGATAAGTTCCTTGGGGGGTCTAGTTTGCAAAATGGGGTCATTTGTGGGGGGTTTCTACTGTTTAGGCACATCAGGGGCTCTCCAAGCGCGACATGACACCCGCAGACCATTCCATCAAAGTCTGCATTTAAAAACGGTGCTCCTTCCCTTCCGAGCTCTGCCATGCGTCAAAATAGTGGTTCCCCCCCACATATGGGATATCAGCGTACTCAGGACAAATTGCACAATAACCTTTGGGGTCCTGTTACCCTTTGGAAAATAACAATTGGGGGTGGAAAGATCATTTTTGTGGAAAAGATATGATTTTTTAATTTTACTGCTCTACGTTATAACCTTCTGTGAAGCCCTTGGGGGTTCAAAGCTTTCACCACACATCTATATAAGTTCCTTGGGGGGTCTAGTTTCCAAAATGGGGTCACTTGTGGGGGGTTTCCACTGTTTAGGCACACAGGGACTCTCCAAATGTGACATGGCGTCCAATCTCAATTCCAGCCAAAAAAGTCAAATGGCGCTGCTTCCCTTCCAAGCTCTGCCATGCGCCCAAATAGTGGTTTACCCCCACATATGGGGTATCAGCGTACTCAGGACAAATTGCACAATAACTTTTGGGGTCCTTTTACCCTTTGGGAAATAAAAATTGGGGGTGGAAAGATCATTTTAGTGGAAAAGATATGATTTTTTAATTTTACAGCTCTACGTTATAACCTTCTGTGAAGCCCTTGGGGTTCAAAGCTCTCACCACACATCTAGATAAGTTCCTTGGGGGTCTAGTTTCCAAAATGGGGTTACTTGTGGGGGTATCCACTGTTTAGGCACACAGGGGCTCTCCAAATACGACATGGCGTCCAATCTCAATTCCAGCCAAAAAAGTCAAATGGCGCTGCTTCCCTTCCGAGCTCTGCCATGCACCCAAATAGTGGTTTACCCCCACATATGGGGTATCAGCGTACTGAGGACTAATTGCACAATAACTTTTGGGGTCCTTTTATCCTTTGGAAAATAAAAATTGGGATGAAAAGATCATTTTTGTGGAAAAAACATGATTTTTTAATTTTACGGCTCTACGTTATAACCTTCTGTGAAGCCCTTGGGGGTTAAAAGCTCTCACAACACATTTAGATAAGTTACTTGGGGGGTCTAGTTTCCAAAATGGGGTCACTTGTGGGGTGTTTCCACTGTTTAGGCACACAGGGACTCTCCAAATGCGACATGGCATCCAATCTCAATTCCAGCCAAAAAAGTCAAATGGCGCTGCTTCCCTTCCGAGCTCTGCCATGCGCCCAAATAGTGGTTTACCCCCACACATGGGGTATCGATGTACTCAGGAGAAATTGTACAACAAATATTGTGGTTCATTTTCTACTGATACCCTTGACAAAATTTTAAAAAATTGTGTCGAAAGAAAAATTTTGGGAAAAAAAGTTAAATGTTAATTTTTTCCTTCCTCATTGCTTCAATTCTTGTGAAGTACCTAAAGGGTTAATAAACTTCTTGAATGTGGCTTTGAACACGTTGAGGGGTGCAGTTTTTAGAATGGTGTCACTTTTGGGTATTTTCTGTCATATTGACCCCTCAAATTCACTTCAAATGTGAGGTGGCCCCTAAAAAAAATGATTTTGTAAATTTTGTTGGAAAAATGAGAAATTGCTGGTGAACTTTTAACACTTATAACTTCCTAACAAAAAAAAATTTTGGTTCCAAAATTGTGCTGATGTAAAGTAGACATGTGGGAAATGTTATTTATTAACTAATTTTTGTGACATATCTCTCTGATTTAATGGCATAAAAATTAAAAGTTTGAAAATTGCAAAATTTTCAAAATTTTTGCCATATTTCCGTTTTTTTCATAAATAAATGCAAGTTATATTGAAGAAATTTTACCACTATCATGAAGTACAATATGTCTCGAGAAAACAATCTCAGAATCGCCAAGATCCGTTGAAGCGTTCCAGAGTTATAACCTCATAAAGAGACAGTGGTCAGAAATGTAAAAATTTTCCTGGTCTTTAACCTACAAAATGGCTTGGTCGTTAAGGGGTTAAAAAGCATTAATTGATAAGTATGAAATGTATTTTATGCATTAATTTCAAAAAGTGAACACTATGTTTTAGTTTTTGTTACCATTTCTAATAGACATATGCAGATATGCGCTGTGATGACAAATTATTATTTGTCCATATTTGTTATAAAAATTTATCATTCTAGGCCTGGAAAACTTCACAATTTCCTGTTTTAAGCATAACAATCAGGGTGACGGCTCTTCCCTATTTGTAGCATGTTCCACATGGGTTTTTCTGTGCATGTGTAGGGAACAGGAGACTTCTTGCCGGACACACAGCAGGGGAACAGCTGGCGTTACTGAACCCCACTAACACTATAGCTTGTGTATTGGTCTGTGGACATGACACTTCTGAGCAGCAACTGGCAGTGTTGTAGCCCAGGGAGTAGAGTTCAGGTGGTAGAAAGATGAACATAACAGGAGACATGGATAACGTTGCGAACCAGTTTTTAATCTGAAAACGGACAGACAAATTCTGGCGAGATCCATGCCTTGTTCATTTCAGAAAAGTATGCCGGTCTACATTATCGGAGGATAGTCGCATGCGACGGTCTGTTAGTACACCACCTGCAGCACTAAAGACGAGCTCCGATAATACACTGGCAGCAGGGCAAGCCAGCACCTCCAATGCATACTGGCTAAGCTCTGGCCATGTATCTGTCAGGAGTCGAACCCAGTACCTCTTGTCCACTGGCCAGCAGCTCTACCATCTGAGCTATTCTGCTGGCTGCAAAGTTCCTTGCTGAACCCAGATACCATTGACTGTTCTTCCTGATTGGCTACACCTAGTGCTCTCTTGATTGGGCCTCTGATTGCCAATTACACACCCTATATAAACCTGGCCCTGTGGGTGTGTCATTGCGAGATTATTGAGCTCCAAGCCTTTAGTCAAGCGTTTCCTGCTGAGTGCTGATCCATTGCTACAAACACTGCTCTCCTGTGAACCGACCTCGGCCTGCCTTCTGACTACGCTCTCCGCCTGATCCATTGCTACAAACACTGCTCTCCTGTGAACCGACCTCGGCCTGCCTTCTGACTACGCTCTCCGCCTGATCCATTGCTACAAACACTGCTCTCCTGTGAACCGACCTCGGCCTGCCTTCTGACTACGCTCTCCGCCTGATCCATTGTTACCGAACTGCCTTTCCTGTGTACCGACCTCCGGCTGCCCCTGACTACGTTATCCGCCTGATCCATTGTTACCGAACTGCCTTTCCTGTGTACCGACCTCCGGCTGCCACCTGACTACGCTACCTGCCTCTGCTTCCCCTAGTGTTTCAGTAACATCGGCTCCAACCCAGACGGGATCTTGACAGAATAATCTCGCGCCAAAATGGAGTCCTGCTGTGAACACCCTGAGGCGGCAAGTTACGGAGCTTCAAAGTTTTTGTACTGACTCTCAAGGAAAATATGCCAAGTTACAAACTGATTTCACGGCGATACAACAGGAAGTAATTGAGCTACAAAAACAACTTCTGGACGTGCGCAATTCAGGGTCCGAATCAAACGCGCGGCTGCCGCTGCCTGCAAAGTTCAGTGGGGATCGCAAGCAGTACCGAGGATTCCTCAATCAATGCCGCATATACATCCAGATGCAACCTGCTCCCTTTACCAGTGAGAGGAAGAAAGTTTTTTTCATGATAAATCTCCTGACGGATGAAGCTCTTGCTTGGGCTTCACCTTATGTAGAAAAGGACTATGCCCTCCTTAATGACCTGGAAGCTTTCATTGCAGCTATGAATCAAGTTTTTGATGACCCAAACCGCTGTGCCACAGCAGAAACCAAATTACATAATTTGCGCCAAGGACGTCGCTCTGTTGCGGAATATACATCGGAGTTCCGTCGCTGGGTGGCCGACACCACCTTGAATCCAGCGGCCCAGAGAAGTCAATTTCGACTAGGGTTATCAGAACCAGTGAAAGACGAGCTTGCCAGGGTTGAGACCCCTGACCAGTTGGAGGACTTTATTCAACTGTGTATCCGGATTGACCAGAGACTTACTGAAAGGAGAAAGGAGAGACTGCGAGCACTTGGGAATAGCCCTGGCTTCTCATTTTCAGCATCGGACCACCAAGAAAAGACGCAAGGCGTGTCTGAACCGATGCAGATCGACGTCATCCGAAGACCACTCTCTGCACAGGAGAAGGAGAGGCGACGTCAGAACATCTCTGCCTCTATTGTGGGGACCTGGACATGCATCAACTGTCCTAACAAAAGGACTATAGCCTTTACCAACAACAGGTCTGCCAGCAATATGGACCTTTCTCAGCAGTCGGATTCCATCTTGCAGACTATCTCATCAGTAACGCCAAAAATAGACAAAATACATACTACATCTTCTCATTTTGTAATCCCCATTCAGGTTGTAATGGGCACCCAAAAAATACAATGCTCTGCCCTGTTGGATTCTGGAGCAGGAGGAAATTTTATGGACTTAAAATTTACACGTGATAATAATATTTCCAGTAGGACCAAATCCACACCAATTGAAATGGAAACTGTGGATGGATCACCCTTGTCTTCTGGACCTGTCACGCATGAGACAATCGAACTGGAGATTTGTATCGAACCGGATCATCATGAAGCTGTCAGTTTCCACCTTATTTCATCTCCGAAATTTCCGGTTATTCTAGGGATCCCCTGGTTTTCAGTCCATAACCCTTCTATCAACTGGGCATCAAGGACCATCACCTTTCCATCTGACTACTGTAAGAATAATTGTCATAAGGAACCCCCTGTTCTCCAACAAGTCCAAATCTCTGAGATTTCGCATGAGAAGGAAGAGAAACTACCACCTCAATATCAGCAGTTCTCTGATGTCTGCAGTAAGAAGAAAGCAGATCAATTACCTCCTCACCGTCCTTACGACTGTCCCATTGAATTGCTGCCAGGAGCAACCATTCCATTTGGACGGATTTACAATCTTTCCGAACCTGAATTGAAGGTATTAAGAAAGTTCCTGGATGAAAATTTAGAGAAAGGCTTTATTCGACCTTCCACATCTCCAGCTGGGGCACCCCTGTTCTTTGTTGAAAAGAAAGACTCCACTCTGCGGCCATGTATTGACTACAGAGAGATGAATAATATCACTGTCAAGAATCGCTACCCGCTACCCTTGATTCCTGAACTATTTGAGAGACTCCGTTCTGCGAAAATCTTTACGAAGCTGGATCTTAGAGGGGCTTACAACCTCATACGGATTCGCCCAGGAGATGAGTGGAAGACCGCCTTCAGAACGAGATATGGACATTTTGAATCTCTGGTTATAACCTTTGGTCTTAGCAATGCCCCAGCCACCTTTCAACATTTTATTAATGATGTATTTGAGATTTCTTGGACCAATTCGTTGTGGCTTATCTCGATGACATTCTTATATTTTCAGACACCTTGGAAGAGCATCGCAGGCACGTCCAGTTAGTCTTGGAACGACTACAGGAGAACCATCTTTACATTAAACTTGAAAAATGTGAGTTTGAACAAACCAGTATCCAATTTCTGGATATATCATCTCCCCAGAAGGTCTGAGCATGGATCCTGGCAAAATCAATGCTGTAGTGGACTGGCCTGTTCCAAGAAATTTAAAAGACGTCCAGCGTTTCATAGGATTTGCAAATTTTTACCGAAAATTTATAAAAACTTTTCACGGATCATACTACCAATTGCTACACTAACAAAAAAGACCAAAGCATTTTTCTGGTCTCCGGAGGCACAGGAGGCTTTTGACAAATTGAAAACTCTTTTTACGTCTGCTCCATTGTTAGTACACCCAAATCCTGAATTGCCATTTACTGTCCAAAGTGGACGCCTCGGACTCTGCAGTGGGAGCCATTCTGTCTCAGCGAGTTGGGGACAAAATGCAACTTCACCCATGTGCGTTTCTTTCCCACACCATGTCATCTGCAGAAAAGAACTACGACATCGGTAATAAAGAATGTTAGCCATTAAAGTTGCCTTCTCCGAATGGAGACATCTTTTGGAAGGTGCCAATCACCCTGTGACTGTCCTCACGGACCACAAGAATCTTGAATTCCTCCGTACAGCAAAAAGATTGTCTGCAAGACAAGCACGATGGGCCTTATTTTCCTCAAGATTCAATTTTATAATTTCTTACCGGCCTGGTTCAAGAAATGGCAAGGCTGACGCCCTGTCCAGGACGTGTTCGGAACCTCAGGAGAGGTCTAGTAATGACGATACAATTCTAGGCCCTAAAAATTTTTTGGGAATATTGCACTCTAGAGGACTATGTAATAGAATTAAAGATGGATATCAAGAGGACTCTTTCCTTAACCATCCTTCGGAAGACGTCGATATTTCATTCAAAGAGGGTTTTGGATGCAGAAACATAAAATATATGTACCTGAATCTTCTCGCCTTGAAGTCCTCAAAAGTGTCCATGATTCTAAACTGGCAGGACATCCTGGAGTTGCAAAAACACAAGACTTACTACTTCGTTTCTTTTGGTGGCCTAATTGTAGGAAGGACGTGAGGAAATATGTTTCAACCTGTTTAACATGCGCACGAAACAAGACCCCACGATCGTCTCCTCTAGGACTCTTGCAACCACTTCCAGTTCCATCCAGGCCTTGGGGATCTATTTCCATGGATTTTATTGTGGAACTACCCCCTTCCAAACAGATGACCGTCATCCTTGTCATAGTGGACCGACTCACAAAAATGGCCCACTTTATTCCAACTGAAGGAATTCCTACTGCTGAAAAAACTGCAGAACTGATAATCAAAGAGGTATTCAGGTTACATGGAATTCCTGACAGCGTGGTGTCTGACAGAGGCGTTCAGTTTACGTCAAAATTTTGGAAGAGTTTCTGTACAGCCTTGGGAGTCACGGTGAATCTTTCTACCGCTTTCCATCCTCAGTCCAATGGCCAGACGGAGAGAACGAACCAGACTTTGGAGCAATACCTCCGTTGCTTCATTTCCTATCTTCAGGATGACTGGGTGGACTATTTACCAACAGCAGAGTTTGCCTACAATAACTCCATACATAGCGCTACATCTCAAACCCCATTTTTTGCTAATTATGGAGTACATCCAGTATTTATCCCTAATCTGCCAGTGAACACTCCCATTCCTGCTGTAAATAACAGGCTTGCAAAATTACAGGAATCCCAGAAGGAATTATCAGAGATATTACTCAAGACCCAGGAAGTATATAAGGAAGCAGCAGATAAACATCGGAGAGTGCCCCCTGCTCTTCAGGTTGGAGACAAAGTTTGGCTGTCCACTAAAAACCTTAAGACACATGCGCCATCCTCCAAATTGGGTCAGAAATTCATTGGACCTTTTCAAATTTCTGCAAAAATTAACCAGGTTGCTTTTCGTTTAAAACTTCCCAACAATCTAAAGATTCATCCAGTGTTTCACATATCCTTGCTCAAACCCTTCTGTGAAAACCCGTTTCCAGGAAGAATTCAGCCACCTCCTCCACCAGAAAGGATCCGTGGTGAAGAAGAATACATTGTGGATAAGATTCTGGACTCCCGAAAATTCAGAGGTAAACTGCAGTATCTGGTGCAGTGGAAGGGTTACGGACCAGAGGAAAATTCATGGGAACCAAGGGACAACGTCCATGCTCCTAGACTAACAAGAGCCTTTCATCAGAGGTACCCGGATAAGACAGCTCCTGAGATGTCCAGAGGCCATCCTGGAAGGAGGGAAGTACTGTCAGGAGTCGAACCCAGTACCTCTTGTCCACTGGCCAGCAGCTCTACCATCTGAGATATTCTGCTGGCTGCAAAGTTCCTTGCTGAACCCAGATACCATTGACTGTTCTTCCTGATTGGCTACACCTAGTGCTCTCTTGATTGGGCCTCTGATTGCCAATTACACACCCTATATAAACCTGGCCCTGTGGGTGTGTCATTGCGAGATTATTGAGCTCCAAGCCTTTAGTCAAGCGTTTCCTGCTGATCCATTGCTACAAACACTGCTCTCCTGTGAACCGACCTCGGCCTGCCTTCTGACTACGCTCTCCGCCTGATCCATTGCTACAAACACTGCTCTCCTGTGAACCGACCTCGGCCTGCCTTCTGACACGCTCTCCGCCTGATCCATTGTTACCGAACTGCCTTTCCTGTGTACCGACCTCTGGCTGCCACCTGACTATGTTATCCGCCTGATCCATTGTTACCGAGCTGCCTTTCCTGTGTACCGACCTCCGGCTGCCACCTGACTATGCTACCTGCCTCTGCTTCCCCTAGTGTTTGCAGTAACATCGGCTCCAACCCAGACGGGATCTTGACAGTATCCAGCTTAGAGACCCAAAACTTGAATGGTGAAGAGCCATCTGGGAGTACACTGAGAGGGAAAGACATGTAGTCTGTCACCATCTTACGGAAACGTTGCCTCCTGCTGACTGGAGCCGTCTCGGATGGTGTAGACATTTGTGGCGCTGCCACAAAACTTCGCAGCATTTGGAACATACTGGTCTTGCCCTGTGCAGAGGCGCTGCTTGTGCTCCCTCTTGTTGCAGAGCTGTCTCCACTGCCTCGACGCACAGAGCTGCTTTGTAAAGCAGTAGCAGCAGCAGTGCTCTCGGCTGGAATGGAGAACATTATGGATTGCACCAGTGTGTCTTGGTACTCCCGCATTTTACGCTCCCGGTTCAACGGTGTGATGAGGCTTTGTAAGTTGTCCCGGTAGCGAGGGTCTAGGAGGGTGTACACCCAATAATCAGACGTGGTGAGAATGTGCGCGATGCGGCGGTCGTTTCTCAGGCACTGCAGCATGAAATCAACCATGTGCTGCAGACTCCCAACTGGCCAAGAAACGCTGTCCCCAGCAAGAGGCGTCATCTCTGCCTGCTCTGCATCACCCCACCCTCTCTCTACATACTGACTAGAGCGTTGTGTATCTCCCTCTGGAGCGATGTCTTCCTCCTCCATTGACTCCTCCTCATCCTCCTCACAAAGTGAGCCCTGCCCAGCCCTTTGTGAGGAACCACGTTGCGCTGACTGTCCAGAAGGTGATGGAATTTGTGACTCCTCATCCTCCACCTCTTCCAAAACCTCATCCCTTAGTGCTTGCAGTGTTTTTTGAAGCAGGCAGATAAGGGGGACAGTCAGGCTGACTAGTGCATCATCTGCACACGCCATCCGCGTTGACTCATCAAACGCACGCAAAACGTGGCAGATGTCCTTCATAGAGGCCCACTCAGTAGTGGTGAAGTTTGAACGGCGCAAATTGCGAGTTGATTGCGCCTGATGCAGCTGATACTCCATTACTGCTGGCTGCTGCTCACACAACCGCTCCAACATATGTAACATGGAATTCCACCTGGTGGGTACGTCACATATGATGCGATGTTCAGGAAGGCGAAATCTGCGTTGCAGAGCTGCAATGCGCGATCTGGCCATGCTGGAACGTCGCAAGTGAGCGCACTCTAGGCGGACCTTGTGCAGCAGTGCATCAAAATCCGGATAGTCCCTCAAAAAACTCTGCATGACCAAGTTGAGCACATGTGCCAGACATGGTATGTGAGTGAGGTTGCCAAGGCCCAGAGCTGCCACCAGATTTCGGCCATTGTCACACACTACCAAGCCTGGCTGGAGATTCGCTGGCAAAAACCACACGTCGCTCTCCTGCTTGATGGCATTCCAGAGCTCCTGCGCTGTGTGGCTTCGATTCCCCATGGAAATTAATTTCAGGACGGCCTGTTGACGTTTGGCCACGGCTGTGCTCATATCGGTCGCAACAGGTAAGCGTTCACGGGTCCATGTGGAGGTAGACCGTGATGGCTCCTGCAGCGATGATTCTGAGGAACTGGAGTAGGAGGAGGAGTCAATGTGGACAGACTTGATTCCTGCAATCCTTGGAGTTGGCAGAACACGTACAGCGCCACTCGCAAGATCTGTACCCGGCTCCACAACATTGACCCAATGGGCAGTGAGGGAAAGGTATCGTCCCTGGCCATGGGTACTGGTCCACGCATCGGTGGTCAGGTGGACCTTGCTACTGACGGCGTTTAGTAGCGATGCTTAATTTTTCCCTCAACATGCTTTTGCAGACCAGGGACGGCTTGCCTGCTGAAATAAAATCGGCTGGGCACATTGTATTGTGGGACTGCCAATGCCATTAAGTTACGGAAACTGTCAGTCTCCACCAGCCTGAATGACAGCATTTCAAGGGACAGGAGTTTTGCAATGCCAGCATTCAGAGCCTGTGCTCGTGGATGGTTTGCCGAGTATGGCCGTCTTTTATCCCATGCCTGTGCTACCGATGGCTGTTTTGTGGCCTGGGAGTGTGAGGATGACAGGGAACTTGCAGCTGTGGGTGGAGTAACACTGGGTCTCTGGACAACAGTGACAGAGGTTCTTCCATGGCGATCCTGTGAGGAAGCCGAACCAGCTGTGTGTGAGCTGGAGGAAGAGGCTCCAACACGAGCTGAAGATGTAGGTGCTGCTGTAGGTTGGCCTACATCTCCAGTGTGTCTTTGTAACTCAACCACGTGCTTTGACCGCACATGTTTCAACATATTTGTGGTATTAAGGTTACTGACACTTTTACCTCTTTTTACTTTTTGATTACACAGCTTGCATTTGACATAGCAAATATCATCTGCAAGTGTGTCAAAAAAGGACCACGCAGTGCAAGTCCTGGGAGCGCCCGTTTTGGCTGTTGGAAGAGAACTGCTACGAACGGGTGCCAAACTGGAGGCTACAGGCAACCGAGTATGCAGCCTACCTCTCCCTACTGTTTGGACCGTTGGGGCAATCTCTTCCTCAGAGCTGCTACCACCACCTTCCTGTTCCTCACGCCATGTTGGGTCTTGGACCTCATCATCTCCACTACCCTCTTCCAACACCTGCTGCTGTTGGGTGGTCTGGCCAGCACCATGCTCAACAGAAACTGGCACCTGAGTCTCATCATCAGATGCGTTCTGCGGTGTGCTGACCATCGGCACTGGCTCACCCGCCTCTTCAGATTCAGAGAGACACAGCTGTTGGGCATCACTGCATACTGCCTCTTCTTCACATTCCAGAATGCTGCTTGGCTGGGCCCCTGTTTGCAAGCCAACAGATTCTGAGAACAGAAGCAGAGACTCAGCTGGCTCCTTTACAGAGCTCTCTGACTGCCTGGGCAATTTGGCAGGCGGTGAAGAGACAGATGGTTGTTCAACAGTGCTGTGGTCCTGAGAGGAGGTGGAAGCAATTGAAGTCGATGCATTGGCTGCCATCCAACCAACAAGGGCTTCAATTTGTTCTTCCCGCAGCAGGGGGGTACGCCGAGCTCCTACAAAAGTGCACATAAAGGAACGCTCACGGGGAAAACTGGTGGATGCTGTGCCACTGGGTGCGGCAGCAGCCACAGAATCCCCACGTCCTCTCCCTGCTGAAACTCCACGGCCACGACCACGTGCCTTACTCCCTGCCTTCTTCATCTTGGTAGATTGATAAAGAAAGTCAGAAAAGTTATAAGGCCTAAGTGTGGTTATTCCTCAGAGACTGCAGTGAACACTGCAGACAACTGTTCAGTAGCTGTGAAAGGCCCCTTTGTGTACTTCTATAGTGTTTGCAACCAATGTATTGTATATGGATGGAAGCGCGTCACACTAATAGATTAGATTTTTTTCAAATAGAATGGAGCAGCACCAATTAGTGAAAAATGTGAAGGATGAGGCAGTGACACACGCTCAGCAGACTACAACCAGCAGTGGTTGAAGAACTAACTGGAGCGTGATCTGCACTCAAAAAATGAAAACCTCACAGACTACAGTGAACGCTGCACACAACTGTTCACTAGCTGTGAAAGGCTCCTTTCTGTACTTCTATAGTGTTTGCAACCAATGTATTGTATACGGATGGAAGCGCGTCACACTAATAGATCACTGTTAATTTCAATTGAATGGAGCTGCACCAATTCCACAAAATAAAATTAAAAAAAAAAGTCACAGAGTGACACGTGCAGATGCCTACAAACAGAGTTGAATGCAGAGAAAACTGCAGCGTCACCTGCACTCTCACACACACACCTTGCACAGAGCTGTTAAAACAACACTGCAAGGCAAAAGGAAGCTTTACACAGCGGTTGGTAAACTAGCCTGCCTAAAGCACAGTACACAAAATCGCAATCTCTAACTGTCCCTCAGAGTCAGCAGAGCAGCGTTCTGTCCCTAACTGAGTTCACAGCACAGTGACGCTAAAATGGCGGCGGCGCCTTTTATAGTGCATTCTGACAACATTTCAGCAGCCAATCACAGCCATGCCATTAGTTAAGATGACCGCAGCAGTACAGGATGTGCCCACACTTCGTAGGATTACTCATTGGCTGACTAAAATCACAGTGCCTCTCAAAGAATTATGGGAACTTCCGATTCCAGTATACGATATATGGAAAAATATCGGAACTAAGTATCGGAATTCCGATACAGCGAATATCGGCCGATACCCGATACTTGCGGTATCGGAATGCTCAACACTAGTTAATGCATATAACGTTGTATTGCCCTTTAACTTTGTGCTCTTAATGAAGTTTAGTTTTTTTGTATCAAATAAATGATAACTCGATATATATCTAAAAATATTAACACTTGTCACAAGTAGCAGTGAAGTAGAGATCATTTTTTTATACTAGTTCTAATATTGCTATTTCTATTACTGTAAATGAGTGAATCGGTTTGATGCAAATCTAGAAATTTAAGCAAAAATTTTACATTTATTTTTTTTTTACCTATTTGATTTGTGCAAATACGGAGAAATATCAGCCAGCTGCAATTTGACTTTGTTATATAAAAAGTAAATTAATATTCATCTGACCCTCACTCAGGTGGGGTTGTGCAGTGAGACAGGTGAAGACCGAGTAATTATATATATTCTTTTCTTATTTTACCTATGTGTATGATGCTCAAAGATGGAGAGAGCGCCGAGTATAATAATGTACATTTCATTTGTACAGAATAAATGTAATGCTAATTGAATGTCCTGGCTAATATTGAGTGAGCGGTCACATTAGAATTTCAGCAGATTCATCCATCACTAAATATTGAGGTAGAAATCAAAAAATGAAGCCATGATAATTTTATTGTGCTGCTACTACCAGGAAGGATAATATAATGAATGTTAAAATTGTGAAAAGATTGTAGAGATGTTAATTGTACTCTTCTGCTACTACTTTTATTACTACAGTTTTTTATTAGCAAATTCCTAATATTTTTATGTATAATTTTCTTTACAAGTGGAAATTATCTGATTATAAAACAAGATGGCTTTTCTTTCAGCTCATCAGAAGACTTGTGTTTTACAGAGCAGAGGACATATGGGGGGCCCTTCTGCTAATTCTTCCACATTCCTTCGTGGGACATAACGAATTGTGGCTTTCCCACCCAATGTCTGAGTTTGTGCACAATACCATTGTTTGCTAATGTAGATTTTATGTAAAAGAAATTTCTGTAAAGTGAATGTAGCAAACCCAGATTTCACCTAGAGGGGCCCATAAAATAATGTAATCTTGAACGCAATCAGTTTGTAATTACTAAAGAATAAAATTGTCCTTACAACCAAGGAAAAGTCCATTGTGATCAGGATGTAAGCCTCGAATATCAGGCGATACTCCTACGCATAATATCTATTCCAAACGTGGTTTTATTCTCTCATACAACCAGTTATATTGCTCTTTAGATGGTTCACTCTTGACATCCAGGGTTGTAGTTGACTGTTGATTTTGTATGGAGACCTCTTAACTCTTTCCAGGATAAATAATGATCAGTTTGAGTTTGAAAATCCAATCCCTTTGTTCTCCATCTTACAATGCACTTCTCATAGAAAACAGGGTACGCCTGGCCCTTGCATAGGTTTGGAAGGGCATTGCATCCAGCTGTTGAGATCGTGCTGGTGCAGCTGATGCTGGTGGGGACCTCAAGATGACTGGTTCCGGCAGGGTTTTCATCTAATCAAAATCGCGCTGCAGTATAGCTGACTGGAAGACCAGAGACACAACTTGGACTTCAGGCTCCGCGACTGAAGATTGTTGCCCCGAGGTGCCTGTTGTGGTCTGGTCATCGATCTTATAATGTAAACACATGACCAATTTAGACATTATTGATAAGCTTCTTTTTAC
Organism: Oophaga sylvatica; assembly: GCA_033576555.1. Lineage (NCBI taxonomy): Eukaryota > Metazoa > Chordata > Amphibia > Anura > Dendrobatidae > Oophaga > Oophaga sylvatica. The sequence continues at coordinate 68,200 of JARQOD010001634.1, forward strand.
ATTTCAGATAGTACATAAATACATGATTATTATATGGGCACAGCTAAAAAAAAACACTTTCCAAGCTGTGTTTATCAGGGTCCCACATGGAAAAAGGTGCCATTTGGCCAACAATCCAAAGGAATGATTACCAGAAAAGTTGAGTTCGACACAGACAAACGTTTCAGGCTTGTTGTGAAATATTCTTCCACAAATATGTTCCTAAACAGTTTGAATGGCTAACCTCACTTCAAACATGACCCATGCGCAAATAGTTTTCTAACAGGTTTTAGTGTGAAGACCGTAGTAATGAGAGTCACAAACTCCAACGATATTTGGAAAATCTCTGGCCAAAAATGTTGGTTTGGTTACAGCAAAAAATTATGCTCCAGTTAATACACATGTTAAGGCTACAGGGCAAATTGAAATAAAAGTCCAGCTCACCAGTGAAGCATACCAGAGATCGGAGCAAGGAACCGTTGTGTCAGACGTAGAACATTGCAAAAGGAGAAAATCCAGCTCAACGATGAAGTCATGACTAAGGGTGCTGCGTCACCTGAAACGCGTTGATAACGCATTCATCTGCTGCTATCTATGCTGATACTCCTCTGTATTTGGAATGACAAGTGAATAAAGATTTTTTTTATCTTCACTTCATCGTTGAGCTGGATTTTCTCCTTTTACAGGGCAAATTTACATGCCTTTACAGAAGCCCCGAACTGTGGCTAGCACGTGATATTGCACTTGGTGATATTTGCCATCCAAGTTGTTAGCCTTGATTTTCGGGGTTGCCCTGAGGTTGTGTATTGTGTAACCATGTGTGTAAACTTAAACATGCATGTACAATACATGATTCCAAAACATGCCTGGTTTTAATACAAGCATAGAACTATGGAAAATCTGGTAACGCCAAAGCCTTCACAAATCTACATGGAGAATAGTGATGTTAAGAATGTGAAGCAAAATAGCTTACTGGTTGACTTCCATAATTGGCCTGAGGAATTTCACCTGCTAGAAGTAGACATTTTGCCTTTTTTTGGCAGAAGCGCTTGTGCCAGGGAGGGGATGAACTTCACTGCGGTATTGGATCCTGGCGGACCGCCATCACCATTTCACCAAATCCACTGTAAACAAACAAATGCCAGAAATCAATGAACATCCAAAAAGTCAAATAAATAGACAATTAGGGCTGACTAAATATATACATATGACAGTAAATGTATGTGGACAAACCATGAGTAAACTAATGTAAAGGGACAGCAACCACCGATCTTACTTTGCAAAGCGACAATGGATCAGACCATCAACACATAGGCCTGAACCTGGAAGAACTAGAATTCTCTGGTTACAGTTCAGAAAAATATGAATTTGACCCAAAATGCATAATGTTCAAGATATTAATACTGTGGATGGGATGCTGACAGACACAATGTGCAACCGCCAATATTTTTGTGGACCATTATTCATGACGTCAGTTATTGTGAAATGCTCTAATAAATGTGTATTTTGGCAGCAGCAGGAGGGTATTGTAGGCTGACATCTCATGCATCCTTGGCACGGAATGTGTCAGTCACTCGTTGCAGGGTAACATCACATGTGTGTGACGAGAGGCTGCAGCGCTTTGGTTGATTTAACCGATATTTGAAACAAAAAACATTATTCATAAAAATATGGTTTTGAACACTTTGATGGGTGCAGTTTTTAAATTGAGAGGCCTATATGATATAAAATACCCAAAAGTGACATCAAAGTCACTTCAAATATCGTGTGATCTCTAAAAAAAAAATAAAAAATTGGTTTTGTAAAGTGTTTACAAAAATATTAATTTTCTTATTAACTTTTAACCCTTCTAACTTCCTAACAAAAAAAATATTTAAAATTGATGCTTATGTAAAGTAGACATTTTGGAAATGCTACTTATCTATTTTATGTGGTATAACTATCTGGTTTAAGGCATACACATTCAGAACTTGAAAATTGCAAAACCTTCATTTTTTTGTAATTTTCTCTTCAACATTTTCATAAATAATCACTAACGCAGTACAACATGTCACAATAAAATTCTCAGAATAAATGGAATATGTTGAAGTTGAGTTATTAGCTCATTAAGTGACACTGGTCAGAATTGCAGAATTTGACCTGGTCAGATAGGTGAAAACATGTTTGATTGTGAATCCCTGCTCAGAAAGAAGCCGGGAATAAAAAGTTCTTGAAACAATGTGAAGATATTTATTGTTACGCTGAACAGGGACACAAGCGGTAAGGAAGCCCACCTCCATGCACTTCAGATGTGCACTGAATGACTGGAAAAAATAGATCGGTCTGTGTGCGCATGATGCCACTGTCCTGTTCTCACATGATGATGTGCTAATGAGAATTATCTTTTGTGAAAACCAAAACATCATGTCACCAATGATCAAGCAATTTGTTGTTTGTCACGTGAATGGGCAGCTTGTTTACATTGGTCACATAATCAATGTAATTGCACCTTTATGTAGCAAGCATATTGATTTTAAAATTTTGGCAAACAACTAGTTAATCGTCACCTGACTGATGCACTGTTGAGATGGCAGTCAGTACAGGGGCTTGGTTACAGCCATTGCACACTATGTACCGAGTGGCGACTAAAGCTGGGCCGGCCTAACATCTATGACTGAAAGCCCGTCCGGAGGAATAAAGTTTATTTCCTTTACTTTTTTTCCAGCAGTTGACTTTTCAGTGCAGCTACTGGGCATATTAGGATCTCCATTAACCTGCAGATTAACCCAACATCTGTAAGATAATAGCATTTTGGGACATGATGTGTTCACTTTCAGCAAACCAAACTGTGCTCTGGTTTCTGCCTCTCATATCCTAGAGGTCTGATTGTAGCCACAGTGAGGGAGAAAATGACAGAAACCAAACTATCACCACCCTGAAATAGGACATCATCTGTGATGTCTGTTCCATTTTCTGGGTTGTTCTATGCTTTAGCTTTTTACGCATTCTCTCCTTTTCAATTCTCACTGACAGTGCGCTCTCTTTCCGACTCATCACTTCTTATTAAATCTGATTAGGAAGTGCACTGTCACTGCACATTGAAAGGAATGTGAGCAGAGCACAAATACTGAGCATGTGGGGAAATTGACAGCCAACACACGCATTGTAGAGCAGGGACTAGCCTAGCCAATGAAATGGGCATTACTGATGGCTCTTTGTTTCAAGGTTGGGATAGGAACTGTGCCAGTACTTAGGGAGAGATACTGCTGAAGGAAAAGTGTAGGACAGGGCAGGATTAATTGTACTTCCTTTCTGCTGCAGCCTGCAACTCATACCCAAAACCCTTCTCAGAGATATTATTCATTTTGCTCTTAATCCTAGAAATTGTTCTGAGAAGGGAAATATTTTACACAGTTTATACTGCGCCAGTTGTGCGTCAAAAGCATACAGACAGACTTGGTTGGGCGCAATAGCATCGCTATTTTGCTCCTGCAGTCTAACAAGTCCCTTTTAGGTGGGTAAATTTTCCTGCGTTAGCAATCCTGCAAAGTTTTCTCAATAAGGATATATCATATGTAATTTAAAATGGGCAAGGCGCATGGTAAGGAAAGTGGTAGCGGACGTGATGCTGATGGTGAGCTTAGATTCTGAGGCAGTGAGCAAGGTGAAACTGCCTGATTCGGGAGTTTTCGCAGACCCACCCAGGCCCTGTTGCGTGTGCTACTTTGACAAGGAGGGAAAATTTTTGGAAGATGCTGAAGGAGTACCTTTCTGACTGTACCAGTGTCCTCTGTGATTCCTCTGTACCTTTCAACTATTGGGAATCCAAGTTAGACGCGTGGCATGAATTGTCTCTCTTAGCCTTACAGATCCAGGCCTGACCTGCCGCTAGCGTTTTGTCAGAGCGGGTTTTTAGTGCCGCCGGGGGTATTATATCTGGTAGGAGCATCCGCCTGTCAACTGAAAATGCTGACAGGCTGACTCTACTCGATGACAGCAGCGGAACATAAGCTCAAATCAAGTGGGGTTTTATCTGGTCTATTCCCATACATCCCTTCCCACCCAAATATGGATAAATGCTTCAGGATTCTGTCTTTTTATGTTGTCCTTCACCACCACCATATCAACAGGGTGATCATATTACCATTACTATAAATATTTTCCTGGTGTTTATGATGCCCACATAAAGAAATTTGAAAGGTCTACCTCTAATATTCTTTTATATATACTGTATAAGTATACCCCTGTTATGTTTCGGTAGCTGAGGAGAAAAAGCAAAAACGGCAATACACCACAGAGGCTGGAACCTATTGGATTGCAGTAACCTGAACTAACCACACAACTAGAAGTAGCCGTGGAGCATTCCTACGTTGATCCTAGACGCCTCGTCACAGCCTGAGAGATAACTACACCTAAAGGCAGAAAGATGAAAGCTATTTGCCCGGAGCAGATCCCCAAAGAAAATAGGAAGCCCCCCAAACATGTAATGGCGGTTAGACAAGAAGAAGCACGGACACAGACAGAAAATAGAATGAGCAAACGCTGGGGCCCAATCTGTCTAGACAGAAAAGTACAGGAAAGAAAAGCAGAAAATATCTTATCTGAAAGCAGCAGATGCATGCAAGACTCCAGCAGGTTTCCAAATGAACCAGGAACCATAATAGAGACAAGAACAATTGATCACCGGCAACCATCATGGGAGGGAACCTCCCTTATATCATTCCAGTCCGTGATCCCAGATTGCCATTCCTCGCTGTAAGGTTCAGTACTGTCTGCAACCACCAGAGGGAGCCTCTGCTCAGAAACCATCTCCAGCACATTCATAACATACCCCCAGGGGTAAATGTTTTTCAGCCCATGCAGTTTCTGCATGCGCATTACCCGTCTAGGATACTGACTCCTTAATAATGGGGGGAAAAATGGTTTCTGAGGCCTGTCTCTTTAAAGGGGTATTGTAGTGCCTCCTTCTCATTTTTGGCATCCCTTGCATTTCGTAGTGCATACACTTTACCAGTATAGGGGACCCACTACTTGATAATGAGAAAAAATGCGTTTCTGAGACTCCATCTTTTAGTTGAGGGAACATTTTTGGAAATCAAAATAGCCAGTGGGTTCTATTAGCATATGATCCAGTGCCTTGCTGTGGGTTATCAGGTGGTTGCCACATGGATTTCACCACCGGACAGAAGACTTTGTACAGTAATTACAGAAAATCCTGGTCTCCTCCATATCAGGCTGAGCAGATGCAAAATGATCTACTATATTCTACTATAGCCAGTAGGGATGATGAAATAACAGTCCTTGATACTGTTACATTAAACTATTAGCTTTTTTCAGGGCTAATTGAAACAGATTATATTCTATAATAATATCGCTCTTATCAGCAATTTGTGTAGGGTGATTTGTCGCAGTAGGGATAGCGTATTACAGGCATCTAGTCAGGGATTATTGCCTTATAATCTTTGCTGCTGCTGCAACCTAAAAAAACATCAAGGTAACATCTATTCTATTTCCTATTAATACCACTGTTAGCTGTGTTTATACGGATAGGTTCTAGGTGTCATCTGCTTGAAAAGAGTGTTCATTTTAGTCACATGCATCTCTTCAATATGCCATAACGTGATTGTTTTTTTGAAAGTAAATAAAACACACTGGCGCTAACTACAGAAATATGTTGGAATGAACAAAGAAGTGTGAGGAGGCTGCTGGAGTTGAGTTGGCTGCTGTGCTAGTGCCGACTCTATAGTACCCAAGGGATAGTGTACATAAGATAGAAAACATACAAAAATAACTACCTGCGCCTCTACACCAATAAAGCATAAAGAAATACCCTCATAAAGTGAAAAAACTCCTGGAAAAATAGCGATGCAGATGTGACAGGGTTATTGAGCTGGCATATATACAAGTGTTGGTGTAGAACACTTATTACTGTCACAACAGCGGAGGGCTAGGTTGAGGAAAACGATGTCCTGGCTCAGTAGGAATGGTGGTCGGGCTGCGCGCCCAGAGCAGACAGGCCAGAAGTAACAGAGCAGGGAGCGTCCTCCCTGTTGCTGGAACAGTTCGGCTGGACTGGGAAGCGCAGAGTCCGGAAGTGGTGCGGCGTCCTCAGGCCACGAGGCGCCGCTAGTGCGAGACGGACAGGAAAGGGGCGGGACAAAAAATTGGTGACGTCACCGTGGTACCGTAGTACAACAGGCAGGAAGGGTCAAAAAGCGTTCCAACGCGTTTCAAAGGTACACGGACCTTCTTCGTCAGGGATCAAGACCCTTACCAGAGCCTGCCTTTTGTACCTTTGAGAAAACCCCCGCCCTCTCGCAATGTGACAGCACAACAAAGAAAGAGTGTTAATTACTACACTATATGTTTGCAGAGAAGACAGCTGATAATAATAAAAGTGTGCAAAGAAAAGGAAGTGAGAGATAAGTATTAATGTTTACATCTCTGTGTATGGCATTACCCAAATAAAATAAAATAAAATAAAAAATCTTTATTTAATCAAAATAAAAATGGACCTACAAATAGGTATGTTAGAGCCCTTAATACTCCATAGAAGCATATTTGTGTGCACAAACACTTAATGAAAATAGAATCAACAAGTGCACTACCTGGCTCACACATATATAAAATAAAATAAGATAAATAAATTGGAATGAAATACAAAAAGCTAAAATAAGCCATGCAAGTTGTGAGGGAATAGTACAGTAGCCATGGCACAACTTAACAATAATACATAAAAATACCCGAAATACGCGGGTTCAATATTCAGCCCAAGACGTGACTAATATATAGCTGCGATTAAGGAATGCTAAAAAACGCTAAAAAACAAAAGCAACAACCACCCCCCAACCCCCATATTGGGGTATGGCGTGAGTGGCATATTGCGAGACAGATGCTGATTAATGGCCTAAGGAAACGCATATAATTCTATCTCGTGGTTTAACCCAGTAGGGGCCAGGCTATCCAGGGTGAAAATCCATTGGGATTCCACCCTAGACATTTTTCTAATATAATCCCACCCCTCTTATTTTTCAGGACAACTTGTATGCCGCAGAAATGAATATCTCGAACAGATCTATTGTGGCATTCACAAAAGTGTCTGGAGAGGGGGTGCCCTAAAAAGCCTTTTATGATGTTATTAAAATGTTCCCTTAAGCGGTCACGGAGTCTGCGTTTTGTACGCCCTACATATATTTTGCCACAAGGGCACTGAATTAAATAGATGACTCCCGTGGAGGAACATGTGATACAGTCTCTAATCTCAAATTGTTGTTTCTTGTGTGCATCTAAAAATATAGTCTGCCTAGTTTTCTGAAAGTGAGTCTTAATGCAACATAGGCACGTACCACAAGGTACAAAACCTCTGGGAGAGGTAGCTAGTGACGTGCAAGATCCATCCTTAATGGTGGGAGCAATCAGATTACCCAGGGTTTGGGCCTTCCTAAAAATAAATCTTGGATGGGGGTCCAAATATTCACCAATTTTTCTATCCCCCTGGAGAATAAACCAATATTTAGATATTATGTTTCTAAATTGTTTATAATTATGATGGAATTGGGTAACAATGGGTAAGTCACCAATTTGCTCTATAATAGAGGGTGAGCAAGTAGTCTCGGTTGATCATTAGATTAGAGATTAGAGGGGTGGGGATTATATTAGAAAAATGTCTAGGGTGGAATCCCAATGGATTTTCACCCTGGATAGCCTGGCCCCTACTGGGTTAAACCACGAGATAGAATTATATGCATTTCCTTAGGCCATTAATCAGCATCTGTCTCGCAATATGCCACTCACGCCATACCCCAATATGGGGGTTGGGGGTGGTTGTTGCTTTTGTTTTTTAGCGTTTTTCAGCATTCCTTAATCGCAGCTATATATTAGTCACGTCTTGGGCTGAATATTGAACCCGCGTATTTCGGGTATTTTTATGTATTATTGTTAAGTTGTGCCATGGCTACTGTACTATTCCCTCACAACTTGCATGGCTTATTTTAGCTTTTTGTACTTCATTCCAATTTATTTATCTTATTTTATTTTATATATGTGTGAGCCAGGTAGTGCACTTGTTGATTCTATTTTCATTAAGTGTTTGTGCACACAAATATGCTTCTATGGAGTATTAAGGGCTCTAACATACCTATTTGTAGGTCCATTTTTATTTTGATTAAATAAAGATTTTTTATTTTATTTTATTTTATTTTATTTGGGTAATGCCATACACAGAGATGTAAACATTAATACTTATCTCTCACTTCCTTTTCTTTGCACACTTTTATTATTATCAGCTGTCTTCTCTGCAAACATATAGTGTAGTAATTAACACTCTTTCTTTGTTGTGCTGTCACATTGCGAGAGGGCGGGGGTTTTTCTCAAAGGTACAAAAGGCAGGCTCTGGTAAGGGTCTTGATCCCTGACGAAGAAGGTCCGTGTACCTTCGAAACGCGTTGGAACGCTTTTTGACCCTTCCTGCCTGTTGTACTACGGTACCACGGTGACGTCACCAATTTTTTGTCCCGCCCCTTTCCTGTCCGTCTCGCACTAGCGGCGCCTCGTGGCCTGAAGACGCCGCGCCACTTCCGGACTCTGCGCTTCCCAGTCCAGCCGAACTGTTCCAGCAACAGGGAGGACGCTCCCTGCTCCGTTACTTCTGGCCTGTCTGCTCTGGGCGCGCAGCCCGACCACCATTCCTACTGAGCCAGGACATCGTTTTCCTCAACCTAGCCCTCCGCTGTTGTGACAGTAAGTGTTCTACACCAACACTTGTATATATGCCAGCTCAATAACCCTGTCACATCTGCATCGCTATTTTTCCAGGAGTTTTTTCACTTTATGAGGGTATTTCTTTATGCTTTATTGGTGTAGAGGCGCAGGTAGTGATTGTTTTTTTCCATGCACTCATTGATGGATTCATTCTTTTTACGGTGATATGTACTCAGAAATTCATCCAAGTTTGCAGGGTTGCTTGTCTTTCTCTAGATTTTGTTACTGCCATGTGCAAGAAAAATTCTTTTCAGAATCTATCCAAATCCCCACTATATTCTGCAATAACACTGCTCTTATCTGCAAATCGTCTAGGGTAATCTGTCAAAGTAGGGATAGCATGTTACCGGCATTTAGTCACCGATCAATGCCTTTATAATCCTTGCTGCTGCAACCAACAAAAAAAACATTAAGGTAACATCTTTTCTATTCCTTATTGATACCACTGTTAGCTCAGTTTAGTGTAAGGATAGGTGCTAGGTATTATCTGCTGGAAATGTGTTATGTTTCGGTAACTGAGGAGAAATAGCAAAAGCGGTAATACACCAGAGAGGCTGGAACCTATTGGATTGCAGTAACCTGAACTAACCACACAACTAGAGGTAGCCGTGGAGCGTTCCTACGTTGATCCTAGATGCCTCGTCACAGCCTGAGAGACAACTACACCTAAAGGCAGATAGATGAAAGCTATCTGCCCCGGAGAAGATCCCCAAAGAAAATAGGAAGCCCCCAAATATGTAATGGCGGTTAGACAAGAAGAAAGCACGGACACAGACAGAAAATAGAATGAGCAAATGCTGGGGCCCAATCTGTCTAGACAGAAAAGTACAGGAAAGATTTCTGACTGCAATCCAACAAAAACCCTAACAAAAATACCAACACTTCTGATTGCCAAAAAACCTGAGATCACACGATCTCATCCACCTAAATCAGATCTCTGGTGTAACAAAACGCTATTCAGCAAATAAAAAGTAACAAAGGAGCAAAGCAAAGGTGCAGACAAAAATGGAGCACAATTGCAGCGCCAGACCCCCAAAAGGAGACAGGCTGCAGTCCACTGCAAGCAGCAAACCAGCAATGAAAATCAAACAGAGGGAAAAAAAACAGCAAACACTTATCTGAAGGAGAGCAGGAAACTAGCAGTGCTTCAAGCAAGACCAGAAGGAACAATTGATAACCAGCAAGGCTGCTGGGAACTCAGGCCACTTATATCCTACCATTCAGCGCCAGCGGAAGGCCATTCGTTAATCAGTACATTACCCTCAGCAACCACCGGAGGGAGCCCCAGCTCAGAAGCCTCCTCCAGCATATTCACAACAGAAATGAATATTCATTCTGGTCACATAATCTCTTCCACAGTCCATAACTTGATTGCTTTTTCCATGCAATCATTGACAGATTTGTGTTTTTTTACGGTGATCTGTACTCAGAAATTCATCAAAGTAGGCAAAATTAACTGATTTAAAGTGTACGTTCACAGTTTCTCTGTAGTATCCTTATGTAATAGGTATTGGAAGGAGACTTTACGCTACAGAAGCAGGAATTACTACTTCTGAACTTTCCAGTGCTTTATTTTCATCCATTTCTAGGTGCTTCTTGATGTATCTTTGGGCGATGTGGTCTTGCTGGAAGACCCATGGCCTAGGATGCAAACCCAGATTCTGATATTAATAACCATTATTAGACCTTTTCTGGATCTACCATTAAACCATAGTTTTGATAGGTGTCAAAGTTGCATGTAAAACTATATTTCCATATGGATGCAGAGGAGATAGAGAAAGGAGGGAGAGACAAGACAACCTAATTTTAAACAGTCTTTCCCCAAATTGTTAGGTTTGGATTACATTCATTAAACTTGTAAGCCCATTAGATATGAGAGAACTGATTTCCAGGACCCTGGTCCAGCATCCAAGTCAACATTCCATGGCTGCTGGACGTGAGCCCTGCAATCCACTTTTTTTCAGACATCTGTGGCTCTCCTTTTAATTAGACAGCCTGTCGCAGTGATGATGCACCAACTACATCACGCCAGGTTGGCTAAACAAAAGAGAAGCCTTGGTTGCCATCAGGTAATAGGTAGTTCACAGATCGTCCATCCAGTGGCCACAGAATTCTATCCTGGCCACAAAACCAACGTCCTTCAAATTTATTTGCTTATCCCTAAGGCCTTCTTAACATTACATAATCCATGTGGTCATGATTTTAAGATCAGACTTTTTGTCTCATTAAGTCTTTATCCTTTTGGTTATGCGTCGCTTAGTTACCCGCAGTGTACGTTGGATACCAGCCCGCTGGTGCAGGGAGCTGGTAACCAAGTAACACATCGGGTTTCCAGGCGCTGCGCAGCACCTGGAATCCCGATGTGTACCTTGGTTACCTGCTCCCCTGCAGCAGCGCGCTGGTATTCAACGTACACATCGGGTTTCCAGGCGCCGCCCGGCGCCTGGAAACCCGATGTGTTCCTTGGTTATCAGCTGATCGCAGGGCTCCTGCCTGCCACACGCAGCGATGCGTGCTGGCCAGCAGGAGACCAACGATCAAAAAAATGTCCAGGACATTCAGCGACGATCAGCGATACCCAGCAGGGGGGCTGATCGTCGCTGAATGTCAGACACAGCGATATCGCTGGGGAGATCGCTGTTGAGTCACAAAACTAGTGACTCAGCAGCGATCTCGCTAGCGAGATCGCTGTGTGTGATGGGGGCTTAAAGCGAGATCGCTGCTGAGTCACTAGTTTTGTGACGCAACAGAGATCTCTCCAGCAATATCGCTGTGTGTGACATTCAGCGACGATCAGCCCCCCTGCTGGCTATCGCTGATCACTGAATGTCTTGGACATTTTTTTGATTGTTGGTCTCCTGCTGGCCAGCACGCATCGCTGAGCGTTTCAGGCAGGAGACCAGCGATCAGTTGGTAACCAAGGTACACATCGGGTTTCCAGGCGTCGGGCGGTGCCTAGAAACCCGATGTGTACGTTGGATACCAGCGCGCTGCTGCAAGGGAGCTGGTAACCAGGGTACACATCGGGTTTCCAGGTGCCGTGCAGCGCCTGGAAACCAGATGTGTACCTTGGTTACCAGCTCCCTGCATCAGCGGGCTGGTATCCAACGTACACTGCGGGTAACTAAGCGACGTTACCAGCAGTGTCGCTGTCCTGATCGCTGCCTGTTTGGCAGCTCAGAAGTGATCATGTCAGGATCGCTGGTGTGTCGCTACAAGTGCATATCGATGTCGGGATCGCTGGTGTGTCACTTAAGGTACTGCCACACTAAGCGATCTCGCTAGCGATCACGATAACGACGCAAGCTAACGAGATCGTTGGTGTGATCGCTTTAAGGTCGCTAGTAGCTGCCAAACAGGACGATCTCATTAACGACGCATCAGCGATCAGCGATCTGTATAACGACTTTGGCGGTCGTTGGGACGTGCCACAAAGCATGTATTGTTAAAGATCACGACCTCGATAGGCGTGATTGAGAGCAACCTTTTCCACGCCCCTCAGCACAGATTGGTGGTCACTATTTATGTCATGATTGTTTATCACAGCTCTCTCGCTTTGTGATTGGATGACCGCGTCATAAAAGACGACATATCAGCGCTCCTTTCCATTGCTCTCGAGCAGAAGCAGTTTTTTCAAATCTCCAGCATCGTTCCAGTGCGTCCTGCTAGCCTTCTTTGCAGCTACTGCGATCCAGTTTGTGCCACTATTGCGTTTGCTGCGATCCAGTCTGCGCCGTTATTTTTTATATTTTTCTGCGATCCAGTCTGTGCTTCTTGCATTTGCTGCGATCCAGTCTGTGCCGTTATTTTTTTTGCGATCCAGTTTGTGGTGCTATTGCGTTTCCCTTTTATTTTTTTTATTTTTTTTCCAGGATCACAAACAAGTCTTGTAAGGTAGGTATTTTTTTTTTGTCATTTAATTTTTATTTTTTTTTAAATTTTGCAGATCCATTTTTAGATCCCAGCTGTTGTTAACCATTGTCATCCATCCATTTATTTTTTTTTTTTCCATTGTTTTTTGTTTGCCATTGTTTTGTTTTGGCACGCCCACCACCACCATTTTATGATCCCTGCTGTTTTTACCATAGTTGTCCATCTCTGACTTTTATTTTGGTCTGCCATTGTTTTCTCCTGCTGCGACCACCACCACCATTTTATGATCCCTGCTGTGTTCTATGTTGTAGGCTATGTAAGCATTTTATTTAACCATTCTGCCGTTCTCACATAAACCTTTTTTTATAACAGATGGCCGATAAGCATGAATTTCTGCGGGAATTCATCGAGATGTACCGCTCGATGCCTTGCCTGTGGAAAATAAAGTTGGCGGATTACTGTAACAGGCTTAAAAAGAAGGACGCGTACCAAAAACTGGTGGAGCTGTGCAAAAACCGTTATCCCGATGAACCAGCGGATGAGTCATCGGTGAAAAAACGTATTCAGGCCCTCCGCACTGTTTACAAAAAAGAGTTAAATAAAGTCCAAAATTCTACCAAATCTGGAGCCAGGGCCGAAGATGTGTATGTCCTCAAATTGTGGTACTTTGAGCTGTTTTCTTTCACAAGGGACCAAGAAGTACCCTGACAAGCGACTTCCATGTTGGATCTAGACCCAGTGATCCAGCCGGACTCCCCTGTCGTACATGTAAGTACCTTTGTATTAAAACACATTTTAATGTGAAATGTAGATAAAATGTCTAAATTAATCCTTCATGTACTGATAATTTATCTAGGTCAACGGTTGAGGCCTATCCATTTACAAGTGTCGTTTTCACATTTTTGCTGTATATGGGTGTTATAGTGTGAAGATAAATGTCTTTTTCTTTGTGATTTAACATTTGGTTTTTGTTCATGCAGGACACAGAAGAGGCTGTCTCCACACCTCAGATTGAATAAGACAGCATGGCGTTGGTCTAAGACGACGAAGTAGATGAGCCACCATCCTCATCTGTGCGGAGCCAGCTTACATTTTCAGAAAGGAAAAGGAAGGCTCCCACCTCGGCTACTCCAGAATTGGTTGAAATTGCCAAAAAAGTGCTTACGGCGGAAAAAGACCAAACAAAAATAACTGGCTTTGCTTACTTTTCTAATGAGAAGCTCCCAACACTGAATCCTATGCAGAGGATTCATGCAGAGAGACTCATGTTTGAGGTACTGACTCAAGCGTCATTAGGAAACCTTGATAACAGTTATGTCATCACGGCCAGACCGCAGTACCCGGACTACTCATGGCCGCACAATCCTGTGCCGAACCCAATTGGGATAAATCCGCCGAACCAAAACGTTGTTGCTCCACCTTATTTTTATACACCGCCGAGGCAACGTGGTAATGGAAACGATTGATCTTACCAGCAGCTGTAGTTTTTAAAAATTTTTACAAAAGTTTTTTGCTGTCTATATTTTTTTTACATTGTTACCTTTTTTAATAAAAATCTTATTTATCTAATGAATTGTGGTCTTTTATTCTTATGTGATGTCAGCAATTTTGTTGTCAACTATTAAAATGTTGTATTTTTATTCCATCTAATTGTATCTACTTGTCACACACGGGGTCATGGGAGTACCAGCAGTCATAGGAGTTCCAGCATTGGTAAAAAATGTAATGAAAACAAATTCAAAAATTAACAACATTTCTTTTAAAGGCCCCTGGTCACACTAGCGCTAAAACCTTATAATAAAAAATAATACACCACAGCTGCGTAGATAAACTTAAAATATATCATATATATTTGTTATTAATATATATTATTTTCTTATATATATATTTTTTTAAATATATACTTTTTTGGGTAACAAAATTAAACAAAAAGAGGAAAATAACAATACAATAAAAAATAAAAAATAAAAACAAAATATTAAGACTGCACCCCCGTTTGGAGGACAGCCAACAATTAAAAAAAAAAAAAAATACAAATAATAATAATAAAAAAAAAAAATTACTGAGGGCCCCGGAGTCCAGCCACAACCCTCTCCAGTATCACCCCGTGCTCATGCAGTGCAGCCATGGCGCTGTTCATTGCTGCCACTGCGGTGTGCATTGTCGCCATCAGCCGGCGGTGTGACAGCAACAGGTCCTGGGCAGTGGGGATTTCTGTGGAGGTAAAGGTAACAGTTAATAGTGAATTCTGTTTCAACATCAACATGTACATGTTATGTTTGTTAACACTTACGGTTTTCGTCAAACGACCCGCTGACCGCCCACCCAAAACCTGTTGCTCCGCCGGCTAGGGAAACACAGAAAAAAAAATATATCACAACAGCCTTTACACTTAAGACCTTACAAAGTTCTCAAACTTGTCTGAAGCTTACATAATGTGCGTAAATTACCTGAAGGCGAGCCTGCATCCATGTCACGGGTGACACTGGAGAGAAGCCATAACCCTGTAAAGGGCTCGAAGACCCCAAATCAGGAGGGGGGGTTGCTGCAGGGGAAGGGGTTGACAGGTAAGGAGATGATGGAGGTGGAGGGGTAGCTGGGGACGGTGATGGAGGTGGAGGGGTAGCTGGGGACGGTGGAGCAGCTGGAGCTGGTGAAGGTGGTGCTGTAAATAAAATATACAATTCAGTCAAATAATCCTTCTACTAACCCCGTCACTGCCAGTACTTCCATCAATGCCTGTAAACCCCCTCACGACTGATACTCCCATCACTACTGGTACTCCCGTTACTGCCAGTACTATTATCAATGCCTGTAAACCCCCTCACTACTGATACTCCCATCACTGCGGGTGCATTGATATAGGTAGATAGCCCACAAAACATAACCTCTCCAGATACCCTCATCAATACTCACTCAGAGGCCTGCGTAACTGGGCCCAGATGCTGGCGACCCTCTCGCGGGAGCGGTAGCGAAGGTACGCCAGCTTTTTGCGGATCTGGGTGGTGATCCCTGCACATCAAAGTGTCTCGCCAGGCCCCACTGTATTTTCCTCAGGACTACCTTTTTGTGGCGCATAGGATGCGCTACAGGTAGCCTGCAGTCATAGTCCCACATGTCAACCTTTTTAATCAGGTACCGCACCTCCGCGTCACGCCATGCCGGGCAACGATGGTTCACTCTCGCCGCCATTGTACCAAACAACAACGCATGAAGGTCGCCAGCGTCATGACGTCACAGCGTTCGTACGTGCTGTCGCACTTGCGACGCTATTGCGATCGCAAAACACCTTGCGATCGCAGTGGTGTCTCATGTCTGTGTGTAGCTGGGGCACCATGTGAGAATCGTCACCTTGCGATCGCAATGGCGTCTCATGTCTGTGTGTGGGAGGAGCACCATGTAGATAAGCAAGTGCGACACAAAGGGTTCCCAGGTTAATGTAGAACTTTACCTCTAACAAATTATTTATATTGTTATCACTATTTTAAAATTTTAATAGTTTTTTTAATAATTAGATGCAAAAAAAAAACATATATATGACTAAAAAATTCTATCATGTATTTAAAAGTTAATATACGCAGCTGTGGTGTATTATTTGATATTATTTTTAATTATAAGGTTTTAGCGCTAATGTGACCATAGGCCTGTAAAATAAATCTTGATCATTTTGTTATTTTTTTTTTTAATTTTTAACCAATACTGCAACTCCTATGACTGCTGGTACTCCCATGACCCCGTGTGCAATATTGTATACATCAATAACAAAAATAATAATAAAAGACCACAATTCAGTAGATAATTAAGTTTTTTATTAAAATTTTTTAACAATGTTAAAAAAAATATAGACAACAAAAAACGTTAGAAAATATTGTAAAAACTTCTGCTGCTGGTAACATGTCTCGTTGCCATCCCCATTACTCCCCTCCCCACATCTCACCCATCATTAGCCCTTCTCCCATATTGGTAAAATAATTGAAAAAACACAAAGGCTTTTTTAAAATAAACATTTTTTATTATTAAAAAGAAAGTTAAAAAAAGGCAAAAGTAAAACATTCTCAAAAGCAAACTAGATCTGATGCTGCCAACTCACTGCACCAGGCCTTTCGTTTGGAGCGCCTCTCTTTCACCCGCGCCTCTTCTTGTCGATCTGCCTCCATTGATAATGCAACTGCCACAATCATACGCTCCGCGGTGGTCAGGTTCATTATGTGCAACCTGTACGATAAAGAAGAGAAAAGTTAACTACTAATTAATTACTATTACTAAAGTGTTTAAACAAAATAAAATAAAGAATAAAATAAAAAATATATAAAAAATAAATAAATAAAATGTTTGTTAACTTTTCAGTTAACATTTAAAAAACAGTTTACAAATGCCTAAAATGGTGGGGGGTGTAAAATAAATGAAGCAGACAAAAAAAAAAATAAGGTCAAATAAACGAATCAAACAACATCACAAACAATATGTACCTTGAATCCAAATATCCAGAAGATCCAAATCCAAATGGAAAAGATGAAGCGCTCTAGCGACTCAGACAGGATCGCAAAACCCACCACTGCGCCACAAACAGTATCGCAAAACTCCGACACGATACTATCCTCGCAACAACGCACAAAGCACCGTTGGAGTCACCCACAAAGCGCTCTGGAAACAATGGATGGGGGCACAGTTATTATAGCTGAGGTGATGTTGTGGTCACCAATCGGAGCTGAAAGGGCGTTACTAAAGAAAACCCAGTACCGCCTGTGCCGCTGACTAATGCGTAGTCAACGATGTAGCACATCGTTCACAAAAGGTGCCAAACACAGCGATTCAGGCTCACCAGCGGGATGCCAATGATCAAAATACGGCCCAAACCGTTCGTGCACGACCAACGAAATCACAGCAGGGGCCACATCGCTGCTACATGCCACACAGTGACATCGCTAACGAGATCGCTAAATAGTGACGTAGCAGCGATCTCGTTAGCGATCTCGCTTAGTGTGGCATACCCCTAAGCCTTCAACCAGTTAATTAGTAGAGAATTCATCATTGTCATCTGACAAGTTATCTCACTGATGTGAATTAACACAATGTCCCATGTGATGAGTGACAATAAAGGCATCAGGTCCTAACAACGTGCTCTAGCTTCAGGCAGGAGAAGGCCGGGCAGGAGCGCAGCAGCCTTTGCCGATAAGGCGGCCATCAATTATGCTATACTATCACTGCTCTGATGATAGTGAGTCTGGTGACAACAAGCTGCTATCTATGGGGACATCATCTCTTTGTATAACCAACTAATGGGACAACATCTCACTGACACTGCCGCCTTGTTTACTCCCAACACTATAAGAAGCTCATGTAAATCAAAGGGGAGAAGACTATTAAGAGTATTTCCCTACTCTTGATTTTTTTTTTAAGACACTGAATTTCAAAATTGTTTTTGTGATATTTTTTCCTTATTTTAGTTATACTTAGATCTATATTCTTTGTACTCTATCTTACTGTATTTTCAGAAAAACCCTATTAAGTTGTTCACTCGTGATGGGCGAACCCCTAGATATCCGGGATCGGCGGGTTCACCCGGGGCTTTTTGTAAAGTTCAAGTTTGGGGCCGAAGATGACGCAAACTTGCATCCGAACTTGAACTTTACAGCTATGGCCATTATTATTATACTTACCTCTCCAGCGATGTATCCTCACATCCAGCGAAGTGTCCTCCCATCCCGCTGCCGCATCCGCTGCTCATTAACTGCCGGCTGTATTCACTGCACTTGGCAGTCCTCTGCTTTTTCTGGGAGTGTTAGTGTTCGCTGGATAGGTAAGTATAATTAACGGCCCTGGACCCGAACCGGACCCGGACTGTAACACGGATTTCCCAAGGAAACCTATGTTCGGGACTGTGTGACCGAACATTGTGTTTGGTACGTTCCCAAACTTTACAGTTCAGGTTCGCCATCCCTAGTGTTCACTCCACGTCATTAGGAGAGTCTTTTTAAGGCTATGGTCCCACATAGCGTAAAATATGTTTTTTTGTTCTGGTCACAAAATGTGCAACATTTTACAATTAAAGCAAAGTTGATATGTTTTCCTGAAAATTCATGTCCACTGAGCGTTTAAAGATGCTGTTGAACGTATTTTGGTGCGACTTTTTTTCCCATAGGATTGCAGGCTGGTAGCTGCGCTATGTGACTCTACTCTGTGAAGTAGCCAGGATGACATCAATCCAACATATTTAAAGATGCAGAAAAATTGCTTTGGGGAGTGAATAAGTCTTTTGGGTCCCAAGTTTAAAACCCTGATAAAGATGATGCC
Source organism: Oophaga sylvatica (assembly GCA_033576555.1). Classification (NCBI taxonomy): domain Eukaryota; kingdom Metazoa; phylum Chordata; class Amphibia; order Anura; family Dendrobatidae; genus Oophaga; species Oophaga sylvatica. Next base: position 87,085 of record JARQOD010001634.1, read on the forward strand.
CCTGATAAAGATGATGCCCCGGGTCATTTTCCTATCACATAGTGAACTATAAGGAATTGAGCAAAAAAAGCTTTTTAATATATTATAATAATTTTTTTTTTATAAATTGAAAAACTACCAAATGACTACCACTGACTATTGTAGAAAAAAATGAATATACTGTAATTTTGCATTTTAGTGGTAGGTGTTTAATAAGGTCTTGATGGATATTCAACAAGGAGCTGTGGCACCATTTTGCACATATTAGGGTGACAATCTCCACTGACAGTTAGGGACTAGAGTTGAGCGATACTTTCCGATATCCAAAAGTATCGGAATCGGAATGGTATCGCCGATACCCAAAAAATATCGGCGATACCCGATACCGATACCGGAAATCCAATGTAAGTCTATGGGAACAAAATATCGGAAGTAAAAAAAAAACATTCTTGCCTTGTTGGTTAATTGTACATGAAGGAAAACAACAAAGAGTAATGTAGAATGTATTGGGGAAGGTTGAGGAGACATTAAAGGCATAGATGTTTAACCCAATCAAATGGAATAGCATAAATATTTTTTTTTTAAAGATGTTCGGATTGACGAAGAAATTGACAATGTTGTTAACGTTTTTTCTATTTTGGCAAATATGTATATTTCACAACTTCCATGCTCTTCACCTTTTTAACTTTTGACACACTTTCTCCTTCATAATCTTCAGCAGCATCATCTTTTTCATCAAATTATTCTTCATCTTCACCTTCTTTATCTTCTTCTTAAACTTCTTGCTATTCATCTTTTTGTTAACATTACTCATATTCTTCTTATTAAACTATTATTCTTCTTCATATTGTACTTCATCTTCTTCATCATATTCTTATTTGTGACAGAGATTCCTGTACTTGTAATCTGTCAAAAGTATGAATTTTTCATACTTCCGTTCTTGCTGTCACAAAAGATTTAAATTACAACAGTATTTGTGTCACGCTGTCTAGCAGATATATAAATAAACAATGTCAGTAATCTATCAAGTGGGACAACATTCTGTATAACATATAAATAGGTAACATTAATATGTATATATAGCATAGTATTACCTGACATAATATCCTGTGAGTCAATACTGAATCCTTTTCACGCTGTCTCTGGCTAGAGGTGGACCGGGGTCTATGCTGACCCTAAACTGGGGTCCTGACTAGTCCCTCTACCTGGAGGTACTGTTAATGGTACAGAGGTCCAGGCCACCAGCGTAAACCCTGTCTCCTATAAATCCCTGACCACTGTAATCTAGTCCTTAGAAGGACCCTGATTACCACCATAGGGAATGGACAGGTAAAGGTTAACAAACAGTATAGACAAACGAGACAGATAGGGGATAAAGTAAATACTGTCTTTCATACAACATATAAACACAGAGGGAACACCAAAGGTCTAGGAGATAAACTATAAGCAAGGAGAGGAGAAACAACAAAGGAGCTCTTAGCTTAAGTCTTCTCAGAACCGATCCTATCTGCAGTCTGTATGAATGCTTTCACCGGCATCTAACCAGCAGACTGGCAGGTATATAAAGGAAGCTAATTAGAACATAATCAAAAGCAGCCGGGCGAGGCTGGACCTAGTCTTAGCAAAGAGCTAGGTAAAATTAACTCCCTCATTACCAAACACAAAGAAACAGCAACTCAGCTGCGAGAAGTCAGAATGTGCAATCGCGACGATCTTCGTGGCGATGCACCCATGACAGTACCCCCCCTTCTACGAGGGGCCTCCGGACCCTCAGGGCCAGGTCTGTCTGGGTAAGTCGTGTGGAAGGTCCGAACCAATCGATCTGCGTTAATCTCAGACGCAGGAACCCACGTCCTCTCCTCAGGACCATATCCCTTCCAATGAACCAAATACTGAAGGGACCGGCGATTCAGACGTGAGTCAACGATCTTCAACACTTGAAATTCTAAGTTACCATTGACCACCACTGGAGGAGGAGGTAGAAGTGACGGTCTAACTGGCGCCACGTACCTCTTAAGCAACGATTTGTGGAATACATTATGGATTTTAAACGTAGGAGGGAGGTCCAGACGAAATGCCACAGGATTAATTATAGAACTGATCCTGTATGGACCGATGAACCTGGGACCCAGTTTCCAGGAGGGAACTTTGAGTTTTATATTCTTGGTAGACAACCACACCAGATCGTTCACACCTAGGTCCGGACCAGACACTCTCCTCCTATCAGACCTCCGCTTGAAACAGTTCCCCATAGCACTCAGACCATTCAGCACTCCTCTCCAAATTGAAGCAAGTGACGACGAGAATCGTTCCTCCTCAGGAACCCCAGATGGACGGGTATGTGGGGTCTTAGAGCGAGCACAAACTCCACAGGACGCGACAAAAGTTATTACCTCTTTATTTAAGTTAGGCCACCAAAACCGGCGAGAAAGGAGATCCACAGTTGCTTTACTCCCTGGATGTCCTGCTAAAGCAGAACTATGATGTGCCTCGATAACTTTTTGTCTTAACTGATTAGGAACAAACAGTTTCCCTGGAGGTCCTACAGGGGCGTCCCCCTGAGCCTCCAACACCTCCTCCTCAAGCTCAGAGCACACAGCCGACACCACCACTCCCTCCTGAAGGATAGGAACCGGGCCATCCATCTTTCCGGCCCCTGGAAAACTACGAGATAAGGCATCAGGAAGCAATTTGATTGAGCAGTCATACGTGCGATGAGGAGGTAACTTTTGACACCCCTCCTCTGAGAACATCTCCCCAAAGTCCTCCAGAAAAGGAGGCAAAGTCCTAGGCACGACCGCACCGATGACCGTGTTCATGCAGTTATTCTTGCAAAATTCACCCCACTGGCTTATCTTTCTGGATTGCCAATCAATCACTGGGTTATGTTTAGCCAACCAAGGAAGTCCCAACACAATAGGAGTAGGAAGACCCTCCAACACATAACAAGACAACTGTTCTTTATGTATTGCCCCTACTCGAAGGTCTATGTTATGAACAGCTTGTACAAAGCTACCTTGACCGAGAGGTCTGGCGTCAATAGAAAGTATAGGGATCGATTTGGCCAATACACTCAGTTGCATACCTTGCACCTGGGCAAACCGAGCGTCCACCATATTAGCCCCAGACCCACTATCAAGAAGAACAGAAATCCTCTCAACTCTCGCACCAACCACCACCTCCGCAGGCACGAGAAATTGAGACGGACCTGGGGACGAAATACCTACTCCCAGGTTGTCGTCCACCACACAACCTGGGATTAACAGTTTTTCGGTGACTTTTTTGCTCAATGAGGCACTGGAGGGACACCCCCCAACAAAATGTCCCTCTCTCCCGCAGAAGAAACACCTTCTTGTCTTGCGGCGCACCGCCGATTCCCTCCTACAAAATGATGTCCCACCCAACTGCATAGGTTCCTCAGAACAGACCAGGGGAACCTCCATATAAGGGACTTTAGTAGTGGGTGGAGTCATAACAGGGGGCGGAGTTACCTCGCACCTCCCCCGAAGCCGTCTATCAATACGAATAGCAAGGGCCATAGCAGCCTCCAGTGACGGAGGAGAATCATACTGAGCCAAAACATCTTTTAATTTGTCAGATAACCCTTGACAAAACTGGCTCCTAAGAGCTGGGTCATTCCACTGAGTATCTGTGGCCCATCTACGGAACTCAGAAGAAAATTCCTCCGCCGGACGATCTCCCTGCTGTATCCTACGTAACTTCGTTTCAGCAAGGGAGACCTGATCCGGGTCATCATACACCAGCCCCAGGGCAGCAAAAAATCGATCTACTGACTGGAGGGCCGTGGAGCCCGGAGGAAGAGAGAACGCTCAGGATTGAGGGTCCCCTTGTAAGAGCGAGATGACAATTCCCACCCTCTGCTCCTCACTCCCCGATGACCGAGGCCGTAGCCGAAAGTACAATTTAAATGCCTCCCGGAAGGTAAAAAATTTGTCCCGCCCACCAGTGAACCTGTCCGGGAGAGCAACCTTAGGTTCAGATCTGGTTTGCTCCGGGGGGGACAAAACCTTGGACTTAATGTCCGTAAACTCCATGGACAACTTCTGCAACTGCAGGGCAAGCTGGGCCACTGGATACATGGTAGCTGGGGAGAATCTATAGTTTTGGCCGGTGAAAATGTCACGCTGTCTAGCAGATATATAAATAAACAATGTCAGTAATCTATCAAGTGGGACAACATTCTATATAACATATAAATAGGTAACATTAATATGTATATATAGCATAGTATTACCTGACATAATATCCTGTGAGTCAATACTGAATCCTTTTCACGCTGTCTCTGGCTAGAGGTAGACCGGGGTTTATGCTGACCCTAAACTGGGGTCCTGACTAGTCCCTCTACCTGGAAGTACTGTTAATGGTACAGAGGTCCAGGCCACCAGCGTAAACCCTGTCTCCTATAAATCCCTGACCACTGTAATCTAGTCCTTAGAAGGACCCTGATTACCACCATAGGGAATGGACAGGTAAAGGTTAACAAACAGTATAGACAAACGAGACAGACAGGGGATAAAGTAAATACTGTCTTTCATACAACATATAAACACAGAGGGAACACCAAAGGTCTAAGAGATAAACTATAAGCAAGGAGAGGAGAAACAACAAAGGAGCTCTTAGCTTAAGTCTTCTCAGAACCGATCCTATCTGCAGTCTGTATGAATGCTTTCACCGGCATCTAACCAGCAGACTGGCAGGTATATAAAGGAAGCTAATTAGAACATAATCAAAAGCAGCCGGGCGAGGCTGGACCTAGTCTTAGCAAAGAGCTAGGTAAAATTAACTCCCTCATTACCAAACACAAAGAAACAGCAACTCAGCTGCGAGAAGTCAGAATGTGCAATCGCGACGATCTTCGTGGCGATGCACCCATGACAATTTGTCCTTGTTCAGTTTAGCCTGCAGCAGCAGGCATTTTCCAGGGGCACCACGAGGAGGAACGGACTCACCCCCATACACTGCTTAGTCTTCTTCTGCTTAGAATTTAGAGCATATATTTTGCTCTTCATTTTGGTCTTATACTTCATGTTCTTCTGCTTTTTGATCTTCTGCTTATTGTTCTTCAGTCTCTTGTTCTGTATCTTGTAGTTTGTCTTAACCTTCTTAGTCCTGTTGGGTAATTTTTTATTTCTTCTTTGTGATGGTGTTTAGGCTGGTTGGCTTGATGCTCGTCGTCCTTGTGGTCGTCATCTTCTTCGGGGTGGTCATCAGGGTCGTCGTCTTCATTGTTGGAGATCCAGAGTGATTACCCAAAAAAAACATTTTAAAAATCTTCAATTTGTAAATGTAGCAGAAGGTACAAGAGCCAATGCAAGTAACGAGGACCAGCTGACTGTGCTGGAACCCGGAGGGGCAGCAGAAGGAAAAGAGCCAATGGCACAACCGAGGACCAGCTGACGTTACTGAGACACGGTTACTAAGCAGGAGGTACCTGTGCTCCAAAGCACTACCAAGGACCAGCAGACGTTGCTGGAACTCGGATACCGAGATGGAGGCACCTAGGCCAAAGGCACTGCGGAGAACCAGCTGACGGTACTGGAACCCGGAGGGGCAGCAGAAGGAAAAGAGCCAATGTCACAACCGAGGACCAACTGACGTTACTGGGACACGGTTACTAAGCAGGAGGTACCTGTGCTCCAAAGCACTACCAAGGACCAGCAGACGTTGCTGGAACTCGGATACCGAGATGGAGGCACCTAGGCCAAAGGCACTGCGGAGAACCAGCTGACGGTACTGGAACCCGGAGGGGCAGCAGAAGGAAAAGAGCCAATGGCACAACCGAGGACCAGCTGACGTTACTGGGACACGGTTACTAAGCAGGAGGTACCTGTGCTCCAAAGCACTACCAAGGACCAGCAGACGTTGCTGGAACTCGGATACCGAGATGGAGGCACCTAGGCCAAAGGCACTGCGGAGAACCAGCTGACGGTACTGGAACCCGGAGGGGCAGCAGAAGGAAAAGAGCCAATGGCACAACCGAGGACCAGCTGACGTTACTGAGACACGGTTACTAAGCAGGAGGTACCTGTTCTCCAAAGCACTACCAAGGACCAGCAGACGTTGCTGGAACTCGGATACCGAGATGGAGGCACCTAGGGAAAAGGCACTGCGGAGAACCAGCTGACGGTACTGGAACCCGGAGGGGCAGCAGAAGTAAAAGAGCCAATGGCACAACCGAGGACCAGCTGACGTTACTGGGACATGGTTACTAAGCAGGAGGTACCTGTGCTCCAAAGCACTACCAAGGACCAGCAGACGTTGCTGGAACTCGGATACCGAGATGGAGGCACCTAGGCCAAAGGCACTGCGGAGAACCAGCTGACGGTACTGGAACCCGGAGGGGCAGCAGAAGGAAAAGAGCCAATGGCACAACCGAGGACCAGCTGACGTTACTGGGACACGGTTACTAAGCAGGAGGTACCTGTGCTCCAAAGCACTACCAAGGACCAGCAGACGTTGCTGGAACTCGGATACCGAGATGGAGGCACCTAGGCCAAAGGCACTGCGGAGAACCAGTCGACGGTACTGGAACCCGGACGGGTAGCAGAAGGTACAAGA